>MJUU01069271.1:146111-164276 GCA_002080025.1 Modiolus philippinarum | reverse complement strand
AAAAAAAATATTTTGGACCTGATTTTATGGGAAAAAATATTTTGGCTGCCAAGATGATGAAAAAAAAAATTCTGAAGAAGGCATTCTGCCCAAAAAATTAATGTTAATTTTGGAAAAAAATATTTTGTTTATACACGTGAAAAAAAAACTTTTCTGTCCAGAAAAAAACATAACCCCCACTCCCCCCCCCTTCAGGTTAAATGGTCGGTCTCTAAATCGATAGCCATATGTAAAATAATAAGTGACAAGACAGCGTTGTAGTAGGTATATTTAAATACTTAGCTAGCTGATCGATAGCTCACTCAGGCGGCTGTCTAGAGTGGTACATGTAGGGTTTCCGGGTTTGATTCTCGGAGATGACCTTTGTGAATTTTCTACCTTTCTTGATATTCGGGTTATTGGATGTGGTATGTATCCATTGATTTATTCACCTTTTTACCTCTTTGGGCCATTTAATGCTTGCTATATGGTGCGAGGTTCCTCATTGACATTGTGTTGAAGACCGTACGCTGATCCCTAGATGCTTTATTTTGGGTCGTTTTAACCTGGAGATGGGATGTTGTCTCCTTGACATTTACCCCATTTCCTTTCTTTTTCATATTTGTAAGGAGAATCATGCTTTCCGGTTACATTTGGCTCCTTACAAAAACCCACGTTGGCAGGTAGGAGCTAACAAGGGTAACAGCGATGTGTATTTGTTGAAAGTCATACATAGCAAATATGATGACTCTCGAGGTGGGTGAAGTGACAAGAGAGGGTAGGTAGATTTGAATAGCAAGTGATTCGACTGGGTTAACTGATCGTTTTTATCTCAATAGGCTTGTTGGCTGGTTATAGTGGAAGGAGTCTCTTGTTCGATCCCTGGAGATACCCTTAGTGAATTTTGTAAAGAGAATCATGCTCTATTGTTAGGGTTATATCCAGACCTCGCAGCCAGGTCAAGTCCTATATCTAAGGTAGAAAGATGTGTTGCTAGATATTGTAAATGTAGACATCAGTACCAGGTTGGTAGACTAAACACTTATGCCAGGTTTTGTGTGTTCAGTAAACATGACTTTACAGAATTGAGACACAATAAGCGTTACCAACGGACAAATCAAACGGCAAAATTCTTAGCATTGTTTCAGAAATTGAAATCAGCATCAGAATACAATTTTCTGTTGATACATTAAACTGAAACATACAGTACCGTTAACATTGTACATAAAGTATTACAAATGTTGTCATATATAAAACTTTTAAAACTTACTTTGCAGCTTATTTCTCTTTATCAGCCGCATTCGTAGGGTATTCAAATTTCTCTTTCAAATCGTTATCTGGCATAATTATAAATGTTGATATATGTATATACATTACCTATACGGCTATAGCCGATATAAAAATAAACGTTTGAATATAACACGAAAACAGTGTTTTAAGTATAAAGGAAAAACGTTTCCGCATGTTATTTACATTTGGTATGCCAACTTTTTTACATTCAACTTTTAAAGCATATCACATATCTTCTTGTTTTCACGTACACATATTTGTGACGATCCTAGCCAAAACAAGCCATAAAAATGTTTGAATTAAACACGAAAACACTTTTTAAGTATAAAAGATATATGTTTCTGCATGTCAATTTCATTTGGTATGCCATTTTTTAAATTTAACTTTAAAAGGCATATCACATATCTACTTGTTTTCACGTATGCATATTTGTGACGATTCTGCATCACGCTAACTAAAAGGACAATACCGCTTCCTGCATATAACCAATAAAAACCAACGAAATGCACCAAGATTGTTAGATATTGGTTTGATCTACCTGCTTCATTTATTTTTTTTTTCGAAATCATCTTCCATCACAAGGCTAATTTCCCGCCCGTTTCTACTTCTCCCTACTTTTCCAGTGGCACTCAGTGTTTCCCGTCCTACGGCCTCTTCCATACCCCAAAGTAGTTATTGTTTTCGTCTTGATATCGCTAAATAATGCTGAGTAGACGTTAACAAATATTCAATCAATTCCATCAATATATCCAAATGAACTTGCTCCCGGCCCTAGATGAATAATCTACTATCAAATATGAATCTGTTTGATTTTCCTCCGATTTCATATTTGATGATCAAACATTTACTGGAAGGCCAGAAGAAGTACCCTGTGACACGGAATAACCAAAATACTTGTAACTGGAGAAAACATATCATCAACCCTTTATAAAAATAGGAGATCCAAAGACTTAGCATAGTATAATTGAATCGATTGGCAAAATTAAATAATCACGGGTAATCACTCCTTTTTACCTCACATTGGTGTGCCAGGGTGAGCTTTTACCATCATTTGGCGTCCGTCGTAAACTTTTCATTCAAAGATCATTTCCTCTAAAACCATTGGGCTAATTGGAACCAAATTTGGTCACAAAAGTCCATGTGTAGTCCCCTTTGAAAATTGTATCCGGCAGGTCCGTACCTCATCCAAGATGGCCGCCAGCAGGGAATATAGTTTTAACATTGAATCCTATGGGAAACACATTTAAAGATCTCAGAAACTACCAGTCCAAGTAGAACCAAACGTAGTCACAATTCAATATTCTTTAGATGATCCCTGCCAAAAAAGTTATCCGGCAGGTCCGTACCTCATCCAATAAATCCGCCAGCGGGGAACATAATTTTAAAAATTGGTCCCTATTGGAAAACACATTAAACGATTTTCTTATCGGAAAATGCTAGTCCGATAAAACCAAACTTAGTCACAATGGTCCTTAGATATGACAATGGTCCTTAGATATGGTCCCTTCCACAAAAGGTATCCGACAGGTCCGTACTTAATCCAAGATGGCCGCCAGCGGGAAACATAGTTTTAACATTGGACCCTATGAGAAAACGCATTCAAAGATCTTCTCAGAAAATACTAAATCAATTAGAACCGAACTTAGTCACAATGGTCCTAAGTTGGTTCGTTTCAAAAAAGGTATCCGACGGGTCCGTACTCATCCAAGATGGCCGCCGGCAGGGAACATAATTTTAACATTGGACTGGTGGACTGTTAGTCCCCGAGGGTATTCACCAGCCCAGTAGTCAGTACTTCGGTGATGACCCGAAAACCGATTATTTTTGGAACCTTAAATATATCTAAATTTTTGTAAATTTTGTTGAAAACTAAGGAGTATCTCCCTCATGCAAAGCTCTGTCCGTAGCTGATTTTGGCTTTACATTTAGATCATATTGGTTATTTGTTCTCTATCAGTTTTTGAACATCTTTGATTTTATGGTCTTCCAAACGTTTAGATTTTATCTGCACTGATGAGACATTTGTTGTCGAAATGTGCATATGCAGAAAATAAATTCACAGTAACTTCGGTATTTAGTTATTTGTTGACATGAACGTATCCATAATGTAGCTGATTTCTGTATTTCTTGTGAATCACACGATCTTTTTCTTCTATTTTCAACACTAGATTGACAATTGCTAATAAAACGTAGTACGTAAGATGTGATCTTCAAAAGTTTTTTGTACGATGAAAAATTCTCAATGTTAATAACATTATGGATTCCATGTATTTGTTTTACATTGCTCTCTTCAGGTATGTTCTCCTCTACATCGTAATCATCGCGATCGGTTGATACAGACAAAAACAAAAAAGTGTTTGTATTTAACGTTGTCTCCGGATACAGGGTTCTTTTTGTTAACCATGTAGGGTCATTTCTCCACAACGAGCTCTGTACGAAATGGTTTGCGTCCATTCCACGCGTCAGTAAGTCCACTGGATTGCAGTTTGTAGGGCAGTGCCTCCATGTGCATTCCTTTATCTCCTTTACACGGTTTGATACAAAACGTTTTAAAGGTTTCTCAGTTTTCAACCACTGTAGAACTATTTGACTGTCTGACCACAGTGTCACATTTTCAATTCCGAGAGTATCTCTTATATGTTTCACTAAGCGAGCTCATATGACGGCTGCCATCAACTCTAACTGGGGTAATGTGAGTTCCTTTGCAGGCGCGACTCGTGTTTTTGCCATAACCAAAGCTGTATTTCGTACGTCTTGTAAATATGCCACCGCGCCATACGCTTTCATACTGGCTTCAACAAAAACATGTTACGTTTTTCTACCGTTAATTGCATAATATCTCGAGTACGTCATTTCAGTCGCAATTTTCAGATCTCTAGCTAGTTGAATCCATTCTTGTTGAATATTATCGGGTAACTGTACATCTCAGTCGTACTTTCCTCACCCTAAATTTTGTATCAGAATCTTAGCTCTGATGCTAACGGGCTCAACAAACCAAGTAAATCAAAAAATTTCGATGATTCCTTCAGGATTTCACGTTTTTGTTATGGTATCTGTTACTTTCGGTTCAATGTCACGTTTAGTGTATGATAAAATATCATTTTGAACACTCCAACGCATACTTAGAATTTTTGTCTCGATGTCCTTATCTAGTACGTTTTCGTTGACAGCTAGTTGTCTCAATTTTGCACTGTTGGAAGTCCAAGCTCGTAGATTAAAGCCTCCCTGTAACACAAGTTCTCGAACTTCTTTGTAATATCTGACTTCTGTCTCGTCTTTCACGCTGGATAGTATGTTGTCCACATAAATATCTCTCCCTAACATTCGAGCAGTTTCTATGTTTATTTGTCGTACCTGCTTTTGCGATACTGTACTCAAAATGAACGGCGAGCAAGTCGCCCCGAATAGTACTGACTTAAATATGTAAGTCGTGAGGTCACTATTAGGATCAGCTGGATTATTGTGCCATAAGAATCTGGTATAGTCGCGGTCCTGTTCATGAAGACAAACTTGTAGAAAGGCTTTTTCAATGTTGTTACTATGGCAACTCTGTCTGATCTAAATCTGATGAGAAGTTTGGTGAGATCGTTTAAAATAGGTGGTGTGTTCATGAGACAGCTATTAAGACTAGGTGAGTTCTAAGATTGTTTGCAACTACAATCATATACGACCCTAATCGGAGTCGTGCTAGAGTCTCTTCACCGGATGGCACTTGTTCTGTGTTGGTTTCCGAATCTGGTACCATTTCAATAAAACCTTAACCTTTTTGTTCTTTGATGATATTACTATACATTTGTAGCATTTCAGGTTCACGATTCAGTCGCTTGATAACGTTTTCCATCCTCCGTTTAGCTATATTGAAATTAGTCGGCAAAGGGTCGTGGTCGGAGTTTTCAAAGTAGTCGTCTTCTTTGTCATTTTTGTCACTGCTGTGTCAAAATGTTATACATTCCAATTTTCGAAGGTTCCCTTTTACAGTTTTGTATCGGTCTACTCAAAAGATATCCAACTTTGGATTTAACCACTGTGCGCCCGTTTCCTCGAACTACGGTATCTTCTATGAAATCCCAATAAAAGTAAGCGTCTATGAGTAAAGCAATTTCAAAGGTAGAATCATCTGTAATAGCATGAGCGAGTCGTAATCCTGTTAAATATTTCAGATTTGAGATGTCGTTGCGTGTATAACTTGTAAATGGACCAGCAATGTTTGGGACGACTAGTACTTCAATTTGTATTCTTGTTCCGCTGAGCGATTCTACGAATATGCGAGCTGTTGGTAGGTTTCGAACTTTGTTACCTGTGTCTCCGAATGCAGATAAGTGAATAGTCTCTACACCAGTAGTTTCAATATCTAGTTTTGAAGCCAATTCCTCCGTAATAAAAGATCGCTGAGCGCCCTCATCAAACAAAATGTTACTATCAAATCTAGAAGCATTGCCGTGTCCCCATACTGGCGCAACTGCTGTTTTCAGCTGAACGTTTGATCGTGACTGAACAGTAGACGAATATAGGCTGGCGGTGGTAGGTACAAATTTGTCGCTGTTTATGACGGCATTGACGCTTGTGTCTTTCTTTTCGGATGAAGCATTTTCGTGACAAAGACTAGAATGGTGCTTTTTCTTGCATTTTCGACAGCGGAATTTAGACTGACAATCTGCAGAACGGTGTGATCCTAAGCAGTTAAAACATGCTTTCTTCTGCTTTCAATAGCGATACGAGATTCGTAGTCTGCAACCTTAGGGCAATTTGCAGGGTCATGTAGGTTTTAATAATAGAAACACGGCTTTTGTTTAATAGTTTTATCATGGTTGTTAACTGTTCTCTAAGTACCCTGATACTTACTTTTCCTTGCATTAGTAACGAACGATGCTGTCGGCTGAAGACTATTTGTCATAGGCAAGGGCGTTTTCCGTTTTCCAGTTTCTAGAATTGTGATTTCCCTCAAAATACCCTTCCTAAGATCATTAAGTTGCCAGTCATCTCACCCATGCTCTCGCGTCAAATTCTGTGTAATCTGGGCAGGCAGTTTATCTAATATTATGGGAATAAGGAATTCTCCATACGAGTCTCCTGAACGGCCAAGCGATTCCAAACCTCTAATGTATGCCTCTTGTTTATCGTAGTATGCACGTAGACTTAGCATGTTGTTTTCTGGTGCTGGAAGGTCTAACAAGGCCTGCATGTATTCATGTTTTACTCTGTGTGGTTGTCCAAAACGATCTTTCAAGAGTGTGATAGCTTCCATATAATTTGTGTTGGTAAGTGGTAGTCCTTCAATTGTATTTTCGGCTTCTCCGGGAATTTGCGATTTCAAATATGCAAACTTTTGTACATTTGTGATGGATGTATTGAAATGAACATATGATTCAAAGGAACCCCAAAACGTTTGCCATGCAAGTGGATCTCCATTAAATGTGGGTAAGGTATGTTTCGGCAAACGATGATTGTTAGATGGCGGAGCAAGGTGCATTTGCGGCATGTTAGTTACGGGGCTATGCTGGTTTGTGTTCTCATTGCGTCTGTCAACATAAGGGTCATACTGTAAATTGCTTTGAAATTCACGGGCGTGGGCGTTGGACTCAAATTGTGCTGTATCTCACGGGCGTGGACGTTGGACTCAAACTGTGTTGTATCTTCACGGGCGTAAACATTTGACTCAAGTTGTACTGTAGTTGTACAGGTTGAGACGTTGGAGTCAATCTGTGAAGTACATGGGACTCTAGGACTGGAGTATTTTTTTACGTAATTGTCTGATTTTAGTGTTTATGTTGATTTTATACTCATCTGTCTGAATAATCAAAGTCGCATATTAGATGAACGTATAATATTCACAAAGGCGTAATGGCGATCACTAAGAAGCCCATACATCAAGTAAAAGTAACGTCACAGTATATAGACGAATTTCACATTCATGATCATTTCCGACAACATTAGATCCTATAGAAAAGACATTTGAAGATCGTCTCAGAAACTATTAGACCAATTAATATCAAACTTAGCCACAATGGTTCTTAGAAACAACGGCAGTAGAATACCGAAGGAACAAGGGAAGCGAAGACCACAAAAATCGAAATCCAAAGACATTGCAAAAACGGCAACAGAGAAAAACAAAGACAAAACAAGGACGTGAGACAGGTACAGTGCACGGAATAAAAAGACGACACCAAAACTAAGGCACTCATAGTGTGAACTCCCATGAAAACCGGGAGTGACATCAGATGCTCCGGAAGGGTAAGCATGTCCTGCTCCACTAGCGGCTCCCGTCACACTATCAGTGAGTCAATCCAGGGTTGAGGCAAAACCGGTTATGTCAAATGATGATCCCATCCAAAAAAGGTATCTGGCAGGTCCGTACCTCATCCAGAATGGCTGCCAGCGGGGAACTTAGTTTTAAGATTTTAATGGGAACCCCTGTCTAATTTTTATTTGAATTGTGGTCTGATGGACCAGAAAACTGAAATTTTAGAAAACAAGAGTATGTGTCTAACGGACACAATGCCCCGCCTCACAACTGTTTTGAACAATGGTATATTTCGTGATCAGTAAAGCATGAAAGTGGTTGCATGTATATATTTTCATTATGATTATTGTTTAATTATACAATAAAAGGTATTTAATACAGTTCAATAATAATAGCATACATCCTTCAAAGAAAAGAAACTAAAACATATGGATAACTACCCCCTTTTTCCATGATCAGTGAAGCATGAAGTTGATTGCATGGATAAATATTTATAATATTTTGTGTACGTATATCCAAAGGTATATCTGTATAAAGTGTCATGATAAAAGCATACATCCTTCATTGAAAAAAAAAACTTCAGCCTGTGGGTAAACCTCATACTTCCAGTCTTTTTTCATGATCATTGAAGCATGGAGTTGGTAGCATGGATAAATTTTTATCGTGATTTTTGTTTAATTAGACGCTAATGTGTATTTATATAAAGTTTAATGATGATATGATGATAACATACATCCTTCACAGAAAAAATAAACTTCAACCTGTTGGTAAACCTGGTATTATGATCATGCTTTTTTCCTGTGATCAGTGAAGCACGAAGTTGGTTGCAGGGGTAAAATTTTATTTAGATTTTTATTGAATTAGACACTTATATGTATTTATATAAAGTTTAATGATAATAGCACACATCCTTCACAGGAAAAACTCCAACCTGTGTGTAAACCTCGTACTATCACGTTTTTTCCTGTGATCAGTGAAGCATGAAGTTGGTTACCAGGGCAAAATATTATTATGATTTTTGTTTAATTAGACGCTAATGTGTATTTTTATAAAGTTTAATGATAATATCATACATCCTTCACAGAAAAAGAAAAACTTTAACCTGTGAGTAAACCTCGTACTATCACGCTTTCTTCCCGTGATAAGTGAAGCATGAAGTAGGTTGCTAGGGTAAAAATTTTATTATGATTTTTGTTTAATAAGACGCTAATGTGTATTTATATAAAGTTTAATGGTCATAGCATACATGTACATTCTTAATAGTAAAAAGAAAACTTCAACCTGTGGGTAAACCTAGCTTGGGACGGACAGACGGACCCGAACACTATATATGCCCCCCCTACTATCGTAGGCGGGGCATGAAAAGTTTTCTGCTTTATATTTTATTTAAATTTACAGTGATTTCGGTATTTAGTTATTATTTATGATTTCAGCAATATGTATAAGGAACCCCTGCCCAATTTTTTTAGAGGGGGACTCTTCATGTAAGCAATATGTATTATTACCTTGATTTAGGGGGAACTATTCTGTTATGGGTTCTAATGGATGGTGGAGCTTTCAGTTGCCGTAGAAATCAAACAAGAAAACTGAAATTTTAGAAAGGTATTCTTCTAAATTTTATGTTTTGTTTTCAGAAATATGCAAACACTAGGTAATAAGGAGAACGCCTGTCGGAATATCTTTAAAGGGTCTTGTAATGTATTGATTTCGGCAATAATTATTACCTTCATTATAAGGGAAACCCCTGCCCATATTATTTTTAAAAGGTGGTCAGAAATAGGTCTAAATGGATAACATATTCAAACGCATTTAAAGATCCTTCCTGAAACAACTGTTTAAATTAGAAGACATTGGTACTTTGATGGTATCTTCCAATAAAGGTATCCGGGAGGACCACACCTTATCCAATATGACTGCCAGCATCAAGGTAGTTTATATTGGATCCCATTAAAAGAATTGGGTCTCTGAAATCACTATTCCGATTGCAACGAAACTTGATCACAAAAGTCCTCCGGCGGCCCCTTCAAATTTGCGTTCGGCAGATCTTCATCCAAGGTGGCCTCTAGCAGGGAAAATTGTTTAACATTGGGCCCTATAGGACATGCGTTTTATCTATGTCAGCCATGGTCCATGTGAGCGATACAGGCTCTTGATAGCCTCTTGTTTCTTCTATTTTTATCGTCGTAGACCTCATAACAGCCAACATAACGCGATATCATTATAGTATGTGACGATGCATTATTGATCACCTAAGATATTTTTCTATGTGCAAGGTTGACAACCAACCGTTCATCATCAAGCTATATATATATATATATATATATATATATATATATNTATAGTTTATCATGATTATAAATACATCCTTAGATTATAAGATCTATATAATGTCCTGGATAAGTTGATAAACCACCTGTCAAGGTAGATTGTACTTTCATAATATGATATTGAAATTAAAACGTACATTTATACAAATTTAACAGCTGAAAATATTCTTTTGACTTGCAGGCATTGAACATAAACAATGCATCTTTGGTTTCTTTGAATTGTCTTTTCACTTGTACATTTATTGATGATTGTATACGCTTTCGTTTGTCGATATATTTACTACTATTGACTTATACCAGGTCTAATGAGTTTCTTTCTCGTGTTGGTAGGGTATGTATTTGAATATTAAGTTGTTGGCTTTCATTATATCTATTAGTTCCTGTTGTATTTCCGTGTCTGGACTATTTGTTGTATAAAGTTCCCAGTTGATATTTCGGACAGTTAAAATCACCAGTCAGTATGATGTTATTTTTGCCATATTGTTCAATTTCATAAAGTGATAAAGATAAATACTCCACCTCTAACTGTTCCCCGGTCATTTCTGTATACGTTGTACTAGGGCGTGAATATTTCACTCGATAGAATGGCGTCTTTAGTTTAATTTTTCCCTGGTTTAATTCCCTTCAACCTGGATTCGGTTGCGTATATTATATCTGGCTTAAGGTACTATAGAGCTGATTAAAATTCTTGGCGTTTGTCTGTAATACTGCGGCAATTTACTGTCATTATTTTCTTCATAGGGATGTCAAATGGGTTATTACTAATATTTGAACTTGAAGAATTAGATGTTGATCTTGGCGCATTGATAAATTTGTGGTAACCTTTGGACTACTTGCATTAAGTTCACTAAAGTTGGATATATTTGATTCTAAAGTTATGTCTATTCCTCATATGGGTTCTTATATATTTTATTGGTCTATCTCATAGCATCTGGACGTGAAAGTGCTTACATTGATTGAGTAAAGACATCTTACTTAAATATTGTATTTGCTTATTACGTTTGTAATCTTAACATTTTGCCGAATATTTGTATTTGCTTTTGTAGCCGTGTCTGCCTTTCTTCAGAAGAAGTAATTACACAGAAGTGTTTTTTTTCCTAGAAGTGGAACACTTTTTACCACTGGGTGTCCCGCTCTCATGGCGTAAGTAAATGACAAAATATCGAAGTTACTGTGAATTTAGTTTCTGTATATGACCTTTTCGACAATTTATGTCTTTTCGGTGCAGATCAAATCAAAACATTTTGAAATCCATTAACGAAACTATTTCCAAAAGCTGACAGAGAATAAACCAATGCATGAACCAACTAAGAAGGCAGCCATGTTGTATGATGGATCAGAACTGAGGTAACAACACTTGGTCAGCTTCTCATAAACAAAGTTTGGATTAAATCTATTAAGTTCACAGCTGGTGACACTTGATCAGCACCTGACAGGCATCATTCATGTCATGTTTGATTTAAATCCATTCAGCAGTTCTCTAGAGGATCTTTGTGTGCATTTCCCATAGGGTTCAATGCTGTCGGTCATGTAAGATGACAGATTGGCACCATAGTAATAACACTTGGTCAGCANCTCATAAACATCATTCATGAAAAGTTTGGTTCAAATCCATTCAGTGGTTCTAAAGTAGAAGTTCTTTGTATGCATTTTCCCATAGGGTCCAATGTTAAAATTAAGATCCCCGCTGGCGGCCATGTTGGATGATGGATCGGCAGTAACAACACGTGGTCAGCACCTCATAAGCATCATTCATGCCCAGTTTGGTTCAAATCCATTCAGTGGTTCTCAAGAAGAAGTTCTTTGTATGAATTTTCCCATTAAGTCAAATGGTAAACTAAGTTCCCCGCTGGCGGCCATCTTGGAAGTGGTCGGAAAACTTGAATGTGTTCAATAAAATCTAGTCCTTAACATGCTGAACATTTTTGCAATTTAAACTTGACCTCTATCTCAATGCGTTTTTGAAATATAGGACAAAAAGTAAAAACAATCCCGAAAAATTTGACCAATAAAGGACCACAACTCATATATAGGTATTTGGATTTTCTTCAAAATATCCATGTGCGTAGATCTTAACATGCTGAACTTTTTTTCAATTTAAACTTAACCTCTATCTGTTATAGTTTTTTTAATAAAAATGAAAAACATCAAAATTTTGAAAATCTTACGGAAAAGGGGAATGCACGCTAGGGGCCTTCTTGATCTCGCTTGAGGGGGTGAATATTGTTCACCTCTAGTTGAAGACCCTCAGGCGACATCAAGATGAAGACAGGAATAAAAGCCCTCTCCTTGATAAACTGGAGTTTTCTATGTATTGTGTGCGTTTTTGTCACATGTACATTCACTCCATATCCTTTCATTTTTCCTAATAACTCTTAGACGGGTCATCAGATTTTCTTCAAACTTTCAGCATGGTAGATCTTCTCATGCTTATCATTTTTAGCCCATGTCAGATTTTTGATATCTGTAACGGTTTTTGAGTTATTTGCCAAAAACTGTAATTTACCCCTATGTTCTATTTTTAGTAACGACAGCCATGTTTTTTGACCTAAGACATAAAAAATAAGAAATTTGAAACTAGATACCTAGTGATGATTCAGTTAAAGTTTGGTTCCATTTGACCCAGTGGTTTCAGAGAAAAGATTTTTGAAAGTGAGCTAACGACGGACGGACGGACGGACGACGGACGCCAAGTGATGGCAATAGCTCACCCTGAGCTAAAAACAGTTTTTTTAATTATTTCACCTCAAATTGCGTTCAATTAATAAGTCAAATTGAAAGGCTATTCCAAAACATAATTACGGTAAATTCTTATTTTTTCTAACTTTCTTTAAACTTACGATCTTTAGAAAATCTGAGTTGTTTCTAAACATAAGTGCTTAATTCATTCATAATACTGTTTACGATATATTAATTTATTAATATATATCCAAGACCACGAAAGACTTTGAAATAGCCAGACCGTACGCGTACCGTACCGTATGGGTATTTCGAAAAAATACTCGTATCGTACGCGTACGGTCCAAATACGCATATGGTCTGGAACTTATACAAGCTGAAATCACACGAAAAAACACGAAATTTACCATTACACACACAGACAACATTTTTTTTTATTGTTTAGGTAAAAAGCGTTATCTACTATTTTCATGACTGCCGAATTTGCGCCCAAATACCCCCCTCCCGAAAAAAACAGAACAAAACAATACAAAAAAACGGAAATTGTTGACGTTAAACACAAAAAGGACACTGATTTCTCAGTCACCAGAAATCATTTTACAAGTTGCATAAATTATACAAACTTTAAACCAGAAATGGCCAAAAATTATTCAAAATTTAACAATACCCTTTTAGCAAAAAGGACCAAATTAAACCACGCAAAAAATTTCCCGATTTATGATTAATACCTATTCTTTTATGTTTAATCTAAATGACACTAGATATCATTTAGAGCTTGGACAAAATCATTCAGTGCCTGAAAATATATTTTCTTACCTCAAAAAGACATATCTGATTAAACAAGTATGAAGAGTTTGGTGATTTTACATATGTTGGCGGGAAACGTCGGCTACAATAATAATATTGTCGAACGTTTCGAACTCGGTAAGGCCTATTTCCCGCTAAAGAAAGGTACTGATGGGGAACGTCATTTTCCAAAAGTTTTTTGTATTTTTCTTGAAACTTAGCACGGTGACATATACTTTTTATTTTTTTATCTAAAGTTTGAAATTGAAATACAGGTTCTGATCAAAATTTATAAAAATCTCACCATAGGAACATGATAAAATGTTCGTATTTATTCATACAAAAACCAAAAATCACACCCTTTGCATGTCTTTAGTTCAAGTTTTTATAACAGCAATATCATTGAAAGTATGTAATTTGATATTTACCTTTTGACGCATCACTAGAGCTTTTAAATAAGCCCTCAAACTTAATTTTTCTACAAAATTTGACAAAAGGAGACATTTTTTACCAAATTCATGTTTTTTCGCAAGAAGACTAAACCCCCAATCTTCAGCCCCATTTCCTCAAAAACTAGCACTGTGACCTATACTTTAAAATACGTTTTTTGGTTTTTTTTTTGCTTTTTGTATCAAACCCAAAAACATATCGGAAAATTAGAAAAATCTCACCATGGGAAGAAACTGGTTCGACTCCCAAGTGGACTCTGATTATGGTGACAGTTTAATTTATGTTTGTTGACATCCTGCATCCATCGCCAGTAAAAACATTGATGTAGGTGTTCAACATCTAGCGATGAATTCCGCTCAAACCGGTGCTGGGGGGGCACCTTGAACTTAAGTGTATTTGAAGACTTTGTCTCATGTCGCTTCATTGTTTGATATTATAAATGGTTTCAGTTTTTTTTAGAAAAGGAGTAAGTATTAGATTTCTCAATCTGAATATGTTATTTTTCCTATTTATTGAATATTTAATTGTCGCAATATCATGGCTTATATCGCCAAACGTGAGTAAAAGACATATCAGCAAGAATCTATATATGGAGCTATCTTCGTCGAAACAAAGTAAGTAAACACAAAACAAAGTAAGTAAGCACGAAACAAAGTAAGTAAACACAAAACAAAGTAAGTAAGCACGAAACAAAGTAAGTAAACACAAAACAAAGTAAGTAAACACAAAACAAAGTAAGTAAGCACGAAACAAAGTCAGTAAACACAAAACAAAGTAAGTAAACACAAAACAAAGTAAGTAAGCACGAAACAAGGTAAGTAAACACAAAACAAAGTAAGTAAGCACGAAACAAAGTAAGTAAACACAAAACAAAGTAAGTAAACACAAAACAAAGTAAGTAANNNNTGTCTCATGTCGCTTCATTGTTTGATATTATAAATGGTTTCAGTTTTTTTAGAAAAGGAGTAAGTATTAGATTTCTCAATCTGAATATGTTATTTTTCCTATTTATTGAATATTTAATTGTCGCAATATCATGTCTTATATCGCCAAACGTGAGTAAAAGACATATCAGCAAGAATCTATATATGGAGCTATCTTCGTCGAAACAAAGTAAGTAAGCACAAAACAAAGTAAGTAAACACGAAACAAAGTAAGTAAACACAAAACAAAGTAAGTAAACACGAAACAAAGTAAGTAAGCACAAAACAAAGTAAGTAAACACGAAACAAAGTAAGTAAACACAAAACAAAGTAAGTAAACACGAAACAAAGTAACGAAACAAAGTAAGTAAACACAAAACACAGGTTACGGACAATATTCAATTTCTCTGTGTTATCGAGACACATCCTTTGACAGATCTCAACCACAGACGTTTGATCGTACATCATTTACCCAAACGGTGCTATCATTTGCACATTAAGATGCATTAAGAAATAATTTTCTTCAGAAGAAGTTCTATAATTATATTGGACGAAAAAATAAACATTGACATTAGGTCTCCGTACATTTTTACTGTTACCTAGAAACGAAATTCTTTCCACGATAATTTTTTACTGTCTGAAACAGAAAATATCTGTAGTTCCCTTCCTGAACTACAAGAACAACGATTATTTTTATATCTAATAACTTTGAAACACAAGGCAAAATAAAAAGCAAGAGAAAAGCTGTCAATGTGACACAAACCGGTATTTCCACTACACGGACAGTATATTTTACCCAGAAGTCAACCCTGAATATCTGAAATCTGCAGATACTTGACATAATAAATAAATTCAACAATTGGTAATTTTTGCATAATAATCAAAAATCAAAATTAAGGTAACATGAACACCTCTGATATAAGAATACATGATCTACAATACATGTATATATGAACCTTCTATTTTGCAAACTGTACATTTGGTCGAGACAAATAGGGTAACCTTTAGGCAGATATTTGACGTAAATATGACTAAGTTCAACAACTGGTAATTTTGGCAAACATTATCAAATATCAAAATCAAGGTAACATGCACACTTTTTACATATGTACAAATGATTTCCAAAATATAAACCTTCTACTTCAAAGACTGTAGGAGATATGCTACTGACAAACGGGGTGCCCCACCGGGAGATATTTGACGTAAAATGACTAATTATTTTTCTGGCCATCTGTATACATATTGCTCACATCTCCCGATATTACTTGCCAAGTTTTCTTATAATCAACTCGATGAGTGCCCTGTGATCGTTTATATTTTGTACCCTTTTTGGGGCAATGGATGAAAGTGTTTGTAATAGTTCTTTGCCCGATATGTTATGCTTGTTGACGACCCTGCATCCATGACAAAATGGATACATGGATGTAGCGTTGTTCAACATTTAGCAAGTGAATTCCGCTCAAATCGGCGTGGGGCCGTGTTGAACTCACTATGAGGTAGGAGTGTTTGCTCTTTGTCGAAGACCTCATGGTGACATCAAGATGAAGAGCAACAATGAAAGCGATGTTCCATTTGCTTACTCTCAGAAATTAGAACCAATTCAATAAACCTGTCCCAATTCACGGTTTGTGATGTAAATATCTTTTGTCAGCATCTGTGTAAAACAAAGAAACAATAAGCAATGAAGGGATATGGAGTAAATGTATATGAGACAAAGTCCCCACAAATTCATGGTAAAATAAAACAATGGAGCAACGCTTTTACTGTTGTTCTTCATCTCGAAATGTCATTTTGAAATTAAACATATAAATATTCATTCACAGTGTAGCATTTTGTCATCTTTTTTAAAAAGAAACTGTCAGTCGAAGATAAAGAAACAAACAATGAATTAGTCACAGCATCACAACTTGTGAAAGTTAGGGAGACAAATTTATTAAATCGACCCATAAGGAAACAATGGGACCAACTCAAATTCTTAATTTTACGAAGTGCTTCTTCTCTATCAGATTTTTCTCTATTCAGATTTAAATAGCGTTTCTTTGCAGTCTCACCGTTGTAGATCCCAGCAATATGACTCTGGATTTAGCAAAAACGTTCATTTATATTTTAAGTATTGGTGCTGCGAATTTTTTTATTGCTGTCCTGAAACGGATTACAAATTATGCTTAACTCACATTACTCAATAATTCAATGATGTTTAAAACCACAGGACAAACAATTATATAGTGTCAAAAAAGTTTCTTATAATAAACATTTTAATTATTTAACTTGGACAGAGACGAAGAAATATATGTCTTCGACTTGGATGACCTGTGGACTGATGGGAGATCGTTTATTCCTAGTCGAACAGCTGGGGGCTTTAATTAGTTCCTTTTTTTTATAAAAAATGCTAGATCCCAATAATTAGCAAGGTCTATAAGAAAGTAAACCTGCAAGCCACACCAGAACTTATGAGTGAGCTGATAAATTTAAATAAAGATGTTCTCCGGTTAAGCCATTGCTTTTTTTTTCTAAAAAAGCAACTTGTTTTTGTTTAATAAGACGCTAATGAGTCTTTATGTAAAGTTTAATGGTCATAGCATACATGTACATTCTTAATAGTAAAAAAAAACTTCAACCTGTGGGTAAACCTAGCTTGGGACGGACAGACGGACCCGAACATTATATGCCCCCCTACTATCGTAGGCGGGGCATAAAAAGTTTTCTGCTTTATATTTTATTTATGATTTCAGCAATATGTATAAGGAACCCCTGCCCAATTTTTTTTAAAGGGAGACTCTTCATGTAAGCAATATGTATTATTACCTTGATTTAAGGGGAACTGTTCTGTTATGGCTTCTAATGGATGGTGGAGTTTTCAGTTGCCGTAGAAATCAAACAAGAAAACTGAAATTTTAGAAAGGTATTCTTCTAAATTTTATGTTTTGTTTTCAGAAATATGGAAACACTAGGTAATAATGAGAACGCCTGCCGGAATACCTTTAAAGGGTCTTGTAATGTATTGATTTCGGCAATAATTATTACCTATATTATAAGGGAAACCCCTGCCCAAATTATTTTTAAAAGGTGGTCTGAAATAGGTCTAAATAGATTACGCATTTAAAGATCCTTCCTGAAACAACTGTTCAAATTAGAACATATTGGTACTTTGATGGTACCTTCCAATAAAGGTATCCGGGAGGACCACACCTTATCCAATATGGCTGCCAGCATCAAGATAGTTTATATTGGATTCCATTAAAAGAATTGGGTCTCTGAAATCACTAATCCGATTGCAACTAAACTTGATCACAAAAGTCCTCCGGCGGCCCCTTCAAATTTGCGTTTGGCAGATCTTCATCCAAGGTGGCCTCTAGCAGGGAAAATTGTTTAACATTGGGCCCTATAGGACATGCGTTTTATCTATGTAAGCAATGATCCATGTGAGCGATAGCGGCTCTTGATAGCCTCTTGTTTCTTCTATTTTTATCGTCGTAGACCTCATAACAGC
>MJUU01069271.1:112638-133359 GCA_002080025.1 Modiolus philippinarum | reverse complement strand
AAAATTGATTTCTTAATAATGCTTGGATAATGATTGGAGGGGGTCAATAGGGTGACTTTTGTGTTTGCATCCAATTGTTATCATCATTTGATGTGAATTAAGTTTTCAGTTGATACCAGAATATATTTCTACAAAGTATTTTGTCAGAAGAACATTAATTGTTGTTCAAAGTTGCTAACTGTTCCTTCTTATCTTCTACTCGGGGGCATAAGTGTTTCACAAAACACAACTTGTTTATTTTTTTTCGTTTTTGCTTTGGTTTTTGTTTTTGTTTTTGTTTTTTTGTTTTTTGTTTTTTTTTTATAGTTTTTTTATATTAAAAATCAATTTGAAATAAGGACAGATTTTCATATGAAGTGTAAAGAGAAATTGAAAAGGAACTATGAACTGAACAAACAAACAATGAAACAAGACAACAGTAAAAAAAACATTTGAAGGTGTCTTGACTGCTTTTGACGCAGGAATAATGATTCACATAGATTATTACAAAATATAACTTTTTGTTAACATCTGAGATCTTTGGAAATTCATACTGTTTCCATGGAAAGAGTTGATTAAAAGGCTTAATATAATATTTAACGAAGACCGGTATCAAGTATTGGGACGATGCAATCATGTATAAATTTTGTAGAAGAAATATATTCACATACCCCTTTTTGTGTGTCATCGGTGAAAACAAACATTCATACCTTACCCATATTATCTTCTTCATCTTTATCTCTTTGTGATTTTGAGGTGTGATATTCAAAAACAATTCACACCCAAAACACTCAAAATGCATGTTTCAATTGTTAAAGGACAGATAATAAATTCTATTAAATGATTTATGTACAGTGTTACGGTATCAATATATACAGTATGTTTACAATTCTTCTTGGTTTAGTAACACTTCAGAGTAATGATGCATCACCACGTAGTCAAGTTGAAGACGAATCTGTCTCCATTTTCAGGGAAAGTTGAATCTACTCCTGTAAAATATTGTCAGGGAAATATGTACATGTGTCAATAAATGAACAACGCTACAGTACTTCTAAAGCAGCGACTTGTACACTGGTTTACTGGGGAACATTTCTTTGTATTGGTTGGACAATTTTTAAATTTTCATTGAAGCCATAGGCATCCATGAAATATTTTTATTACAGCCCTACACAGAGAAGAGGGTGTCCCATAGTTTTCGTCTTGTCAGATGAAACTACTCAATAGTAGATCCAGTTTAATGTCAAACGTTTCAAAATCATGCTTTTTAAATTTCATGAAAAAGTGATTCCGTTTGTTAGTCTTTGAAAAGACTTTGAATAAATTCTCTGAAAACTAATTTAAAATCCAATCGGCAAGCGAAGAAAAGCAATTTATACCTGAACAACTTGTTTCCAGATACAAGTCTAACTTATACATACTAGAGCCGCCCTGACATATTAGCAAAGTTCATTGTTGAAGGCCTCGTGGTGACTTCAAGATACAGAAGAACAATAAAAGCATTCCATTGCTTGTCTTACCATGTACTTGACTTTGTCTAATGTGCATTTACTCCATATCCTTCGATTGTTTATTTATCAAGCAAGTCAAGGCTCGTGCAATATTTACAACAAATCTTAACAGAACCAATTGCAAATTGGTATTTTTTTTCAGTCGATAAGATCTTTGAATGGACATTACATGGTATATTATAGCCCTACTAAAACGTGTGTATTCAGTATGTGTTTCTGATATATCAATGATAAATATTATAATATAAATACTACAGAAGCAAAATTTCGAAGGCGAAATAAAAAAATCAATCTTCCAAAAACACATGAATACAGAGGTGCAAGGTAACATAAAAAGAGATAATTAAAATAACAAACACAAAATCACAAAACAGAACATAATAAAAATATACAAATGTATCATAAGTGGGATGGATCAAAAACAAGTCGGAAATGTGGTACTACGGGCCACAATGTGTACTTTGTCTCCTTCTTCGTCTATCTGGAAGGACAACAGAACTACAATATTTCCAGATGATCCTATACATTTACTCCAAATCATTTGATTGTTTAATTAAGAAAGAAATACATAGAAACTGTTGATTCTGAAAATACTGGATGCACATGTTCATTTGGTGTTCGTATTGTTCATCTTGGTGTGCGTTATGTGTTCTCAATTTTCTCAGTTTATGTGCCGTACTCATGTGTCGTCTCTGTTACTTTGTTGTTTGTTGTTTCCGATGTTGCCATTGTCCTTGGATTATTCGTTTTGGATTGACGGCTCGGTTTTCACTTACACTACTCTATTTTACCGACTACTGTTTTCTTATTTTTTTCTCTTTTTCAAGACATTTATCAGTATATAATATCAAAGCAGTGATGTTTTAAGGTGTCTAAAACTGCGCATCCATGTTGCGCATCTGTTGAAAATATGAATTAAAATGTTGCAAAAATGATTTTGAACATTTCATTGATCGTAAATAAAGTTGAATAGGCAATATTATGCTGCTAAGGCACAAAATATTTCACTTTTTTATTTGCTTTTTCCCCCGGGAAATCGAGTTCGGTGACCTATTATTTTTTTTCACCAAAAAGGAATAAAGTGAATTCAATACACTTTGAATCGCAGGAAAATGATACAAAATCTTTCGTTTTGCTTTTAGTCCCCAGAACTACTTTAAATTACAAAAATTGACAATCTTACCTTTTAAATTGCGGCCCATTTTTCCTTTTTTACTGTTGTTAATGCATGTTAAATTTGTCAATAGTACAACTTATATTCTTAAGGTTAAAGGTCCCTTTTTCAGTTCAATGTTAAACCTATGGAAATTTTATGTAAATTCCCCAGCCTTAACGGCTTGTTGGTTCTTCACCAAACTTCGTTTGCAGATAGGTGTTTCATTTATGCATACAGAGCTACCATTCGTTGCAAGTATTATCAACAAATACATGAGTTATTTATGATAATCAATATAAAAAACGGCAAATCATTCGAACAGACCGCATTTTGTCCCAGAAAACATTCAACTACCACAATATTTTCAAGATTTTTTCTGCAAAATCATTAAATTTGTAGATACTGGCATAAAATATTGGTAGCTTTGCATGGGCAATAACCTCAAAAATTTGCAGATAATTTTTTGGAATAAACCAACAAGCCGTTAAGGCTGTAGATTTTACACAAAATTTCCATAGGTTTAACATTGAACTGAAAAGGGGACCTTTAACCTTAAAAAACCTTTTGAAATAGGCAAACATGTGACATACAATTGTTTATACCTGTTTGTAATGGCTGTTGATCTCCATCTAATATTTGCCAGTATTGTCTGTCGTCAGTCGAGGCTGTCATTCCACACAGACTTGTTATGTAATGACCAAATGTCGATGATTGACTGCTGAATCTAAAGAAAAAATCGTGCTATATCATGCCAAAATTAAGACGCTTGTGTACTGAATTTAAATCTTTTACTGAACAAACACATCCTATGTAGTATCAAAGTTTAGACAATTGAGCTTCTGTTCAATAGAACAAAGAAAATATACATACTGAATTTTTTACTCGGACTTTAATTAGGATTACTGTTATGCATTTTGTCGTTATATAGTCTGCATCAAAAACAAGGTGTCATGTATTCACGAAAAGAATTTCAAATGCAATATATTGAATGTTGAAAGTGTACGTTTATTGCCATGATTATTTTTTTCCATTCCTCAAGCAATGTGTATGAACACGTAAAATTAGCTCTAAAGCATAGCAACCTACAAGACGTCTTGACAGTAGTGACCTTATCATGTCTTGTATCCATTCTGGGGATACCGACAATATTATCTATCCTAGGTAGTTCAAATATTACAGCGGTAGCAGAAGTTTTTTTTCTAATTTCTTCTTCTTTTTTAGTGGTCGTAGAAATTTTTTAAACTTAGTAGTAAGTCTTCCACGGAAGACATGTGTCGCCTGCGTAATAACACTAAACGTAAGTAACGTCAAACAGGAAGTGGGCATGCAAGAGATCCCAGACCTCTTACACATTATAGGTCCCCATACTGATACTCCATGCCAAATTGCAGAAGGCAGGGATATAAGGTGTCTGAGAAAAACGTGACAGAAATTTTCAAGACTCGAAAAATAGTCTAAGTTCCGTCAAATAGGAAGTGGTCATGCAAGAGATCCCAAACTTTATTACATGGTATAGGCCCCAATACTGATACTCAATACTGAATTGTAGAAGGCTGGGATCTGTGGTTCCTGAGAAAAATGTGACAGAAATTTTTGTGACGCTGACGACGACGACGGATAGTGATCCCTATATGTCGCCACTGCGTGAACGCAGGCGACACAAATATCCAAGATACAGCAACAAAGTTCGTAAATTCATATTGTACATGTTCTAGAGTAAAAAAATAAATAAAAGGGTTAAACCATAAATACAGTTATCTCGTTATTTTAAATGTTTGTTATAATTGATCTTGGTTGTAAAACAGAATACTGAAAGTACAGTTACAAAGTAATATGCAAGAACTTTATCATTGCTTTCAAAATTCATTTAACATCATTATTATTAACCTAAAAAATCTTTAACATGTTTTAACTTCGGTATTTTAGTATTTTATTTACCTAAAAACTGTGTCTGTTGACTGTAAATTTTGCATTGCAACATATAGTGTTTGGCCTCCACCTATTTCTACTGTCCATGTCATGCTAAAGTTTGAAGTAATGTTGTTGAAAACACTGATATGAACAGAAATATTTCGAAAAACATCTGAAATAAATAACCAGTTATAATTAAGTTAAGGTCTTTGCAATCTGAAAATTTTTGAAATAGATAATATAAGTCTACAACATAAGGCATTCCACATAGCTTTATGGTATCATTTTCATAATGTAATGTGAAGGTATATATATATTATAATGAAGCCTTTTTATTAAGTAATTTTCATAGTAATCGGACAAGAAACTTAACATAACATAACGTAAACATTACTATACATAACACCCATTTCCTTTGTTATTCTTATGTCAAAAAGTAATCTGTTGAAATTTGATTTATCTTTCTTTTCCTCTATGCAACATAAAGATTTTATTTGAAAATTTTTACCTCCCTTAATAAAATACTTGAAAAACGGAAAACAATTTTACATTGTGAATAAAAGTGAATTTAACTATTTATGCAAAAAGAAACGCACTTAGAAATATTATTGAGCTTGAATCATGTTAATTTTGTATATTATCAATATTATATTAAATATATGGTGCAATTAATACGATATATATGTACAATTTCAATCAATTTTGTTTCTAGCAATAAAAGAATCGCCTTTCCAATTGCATATTTTCGCTATTAACTGGTGCACTGGATTGTCGTCAGTTTAAACATGAGAAATGTGTCGTCAGTCATAAAATGTAAACTTTCCTGGTTAAAATGTCAAGTTTCCTGGTTGTCGGCTCGAAGAGCATATGGCATCTTTTGCTCATCACTTGACTCAAACTTTCATTCCCCCGTCGCCCTCAATAGCGTATACTAAAGGGGCGAATATTTGATTTACAGGGGAGGGCTTGGGCGATTTTGCCTATATCATAAAATTCTGGAAAAAATTATTTATCTTCACAAATGTCACGACAAATTATTAATTCACATTTGCAACAAAAGTTTTATTCTTCAAATCAAATTCAAATCATTTATTTTCATGACAAAGATGATTAGAATATTTATTTTCACTGGCACCAGGATTAAATTATTTATTTACAAAAATNCATTACTGGATTACTGCTTGGAGTAAAAAACCATCAATAGCGGATCCAGACTTTCTGCTAAAGAGGGGGGCCCATAATTTTTCTATAAGGGGGAGGGGGGGTCGGAACACAATTTTCCGAAATACCTATAGGAATTTTAAATATTGTTATAGGCCTCTCATTGTTCAAATTCAAGGCGACTTCAAATACATAATTGAAAAGATAAAATATAATATTTTTTTAAAGATCATCGCTATTCAAAGGCTAGGGGAAGTGCTTCAATAAGTTTAGTTCAGGCTCAGTTTTGCTAAGTTCGGGTCATTTGGGTATGGCTTTTGCTGAAGTATTCTGTACGCTGAAAAAGCCGTAAGCAAAAGTGATAATTCTGTATTGTTTGTATATCTAAGTTGTTGGGCAAAATATTCTATTCTATTGCCCTCATATGCATTTTAAATAACTGTAAAGTATATATTTTATATATTTTTCGATGCAGTCTGATGTAAACGGTGACATGTACATTTTATATTTATGTCAGAATGAAATTGATGCCACCTATATTCACTGTTTGGGTTGTATGAAATGAACATTTAGATACACTATTAGATGTAGTAATTCCGTGTATTGGCTAACATGCTGGCAGACATTCGAAAATCGTGTGAACGTGGACCGCTGTAAACAGACGGCAATGGCGATTAAGAACGACATGACATCGTAAACCAATGAAATGTTATATTCTTATCACAGGGGGGAAACAGTTCAAAATCGGTTGACGGGCAAAAGTCTCTTCCGAGTTAAAAAAAAAGAAAAAACATATAAGAATTTTTCTGCAGTATGGAGGTATAACAAAGATGAATACCGTATAGCGGGTTATTTTCGCGGGGTGCTAATTTTGGCGTATTTTAGCGGCCCAGCTTAAATCGCCAAAATAAATTCCGCCAAATTTTATTCTAAAGTTTATATAATTAAACAAGTATATGAAATTTATAACATTTTTTAATTATTATCTTTGGAAATTTATTAATATATATCAAAACGGCTTGGATATCTTTATGTATTGTGCGTGTCTTAAGGGCATATCCAACAGTTTCTTGTCATATTGTCATTTTGACAATTTTCAGATATATTTTGAAACAAGTAACGAGGAATCCAAAAATGATAAGAAAATAATGGGTCACCGATCTTATTTCCATGGAAATCGAGGTTAATAATTGGATATTTTATAGTTTGAAAACTAATAGATAAAATAATTTCAATCTTATCGATACCAAAGTGACAGAAGAACAAAGTCACGGTTTTAAAGACTTACAAACAAAATAATTTTATATGAGAAAGTATGTTCTTTTCCTCTAAATCAATGAATATATATCCCTTATTATGGTGAAAGTGGCATAAAATGTCCCCATTACAAAGTCAATTTTACAATATTTTACAGACTTCTCATGTTGTCGATTTTATGAAATTTTGATATCATGTACTTCTTACAATATGCTACTCAAAAATGTAAAAAACCACATAGGTCACCGAGTTCGTTTCCGCGAAAATCATTGAAATGTGCAACTTTTAACAAATCTCCCATCGGTGACACCCATAAAGTCCGCCAAACCTGAAGGTACAAATTACCTTTTCTTCGCAGCAACGGGAATTACTTTGTGGCGTTACATTTGTCAACGTCATATCTCCGGAAAACATTGCCTTCTTTTGTGTTTGATATTATCTGCCCTGAAACTATTGGATATGCCCTTAAGTTAGTATTCAGGCCAAGCTGTGCAGGTGACAAATATTTACAATTTCTGAAAATGCAGGTACTAATATAAATCACATGTGATTTACTAAATAATTGATCAATGCGAATAAGAAATATTTAAAATGAAAGGATAATTATCACTCTTTTCTTTAATATTTCATGTTGATCAACACTTATTATAAACCGAAACTCACTTTTTTAGTCACAGGGGAAATATTTTATTATGTATTTTACGTAATCGCGAAAATTAAAACCGCCAAAATTTTTCGAATGCATTTTCTCCTAAAAACCGCCAAATTTTACACCCGTCAAAATAACCCGCTATACGGTATTGCATACCGCAATATAAGTGGAGTTCTACGAGATCATTATGGGGTTTAACGGGAAATAAAGTAATATTGAACGAGAGTTTATCCAAGCTCAGTATACTCCGTCAAACCCCCATATTGATCGAGTAGCCCCATATTGATCATTATAAATTCATTCCAATTTAAATTTGCAATTCCAGTGATTGCAAATTTGGTGCCGCCTTTTTTGAGAGCTACAAATGAGTGTAAATTAAATAAATGTGCAGAATTTAATGGGACTAACACAAATCTTACTAACATAGTTGATATGCTCGCATACTTTTACACAATTGTAATTCAAGAAAACGTGAGAATTTCAAAATCCCATGGGAAACTGCGTTTTCCCATCGGATTTCACTCTTCACCATGTGACTTTGAATATATTCCTCAGGGAGAAAAATTGTCTTAGGAGATTTTAAAGAAATTCCATGGCAAATAATAATCCCATGGGGAATGATAATCCCATTGGAATAATAAAAGTCCCATGGGAATATTTTAATATCACATTGGAAATGGTAAAATCCCATGGGAAACAGCATTTTCCCGTCAGATTTTGAAATTTCCATGTTTTTTTTTTAACTGGCACTATGATATAGACTTCTATTCTACTATTTTGTAATGCCCTTAGACTTCTATTCTACTATTTTGTTAAGTCCCATGCGATTTCGCACATTTTGGTTATTCACACTACTTGGTAACTCTCAAAATTGGTGGCACAAGATTTGCAATCACTGGAATTCTAAATTTAAATTGGAATGAGTTTAAAGTTGATTTTGATTGACACGGCTGAGGTCAATGACGACAAACAAAGGGGTTCTGGTATATCTATAGATTTGGAATGAGTGTGGCCTGGAAATGTCAATCAACGTTAGTATGCAATTATGATAATTTTTCATGATCAACTGTGCAATATCATATATTATTAATTAACTAAGTACATTTAACGCAATGTGTTTAAACTGCCAATTTAATACGAATGACAGAAAATGCCAACATACCAATATGGATTTTTTGTAATGTCCTAGCCTAATGAGGGGTATCGTAGATCATCTTGATTTATCGTCTCTCGTTATGAAGACAATAGTAACTTGCCTAACTTGTCGTCTGATCACGAGCAAGGACGTCAAAAATAAAAGGTAAAGAAATCTCGGAAAGCAGTTGATTAATGGCTTTTCTCAGATAAATAAAGATGCCAATATGACGTACATTATGCATTAATACTATATCATGGAAAACATTTGAAATATTGATATTCTGATCTGTTCAAATCGTGTCACATGACGTTTGAGATTTCGCTGGGTCAACCGGTTAGCGTTGGGTCGCATAGGAAGGTTAACCGGTAACAAAAATCGATATAATATAACAGTTACCACCCTAGATAGTCTGTGACCCAGCGGTTTCTCTTCGAAATTAAGGTTACCATCGACCAATCTCTAATATTACATACTCATTTAAATATCTATAATCTGATTTGTTCAAATCGTGTCACATGACATTTGAGATTTCGCTGGGTCAACCGGCCAGCGTTGTGTCGCATAGGAAGGTCAACCGGTGAACAAGAAAATTCGATATAATATAACAGTTACCACCCAAGATAGTGTGCGACCCAACGGTTTCTCTTCCCTCGAAATTTAGGTCACCCTCGAGCAAGCTCCCGGGTTATCTCGGAAAGAGAAACCGCTGGGTCACACACTAACTAGGGTGGTAATTGTATAGGGTCACCTTACTACCTCGAAGAGAAACCCCTCGGTCACACACTATCTAGGGTGATTGTATATGCATACATAAAAGTACAAATATTATATTATATTCGGGAATCCTCACATCGTTTTTTATGGAAAATTTTGGTCATTTCGATTTAAGAGACTATCTTGCCTACCATACAATATGCTTACATTCTAAATCGGAAACAGAAGATACCAGAGCACTTAAGTAATCGCTATTGGTGTACTCGGAATTGTAGCTATCAAGCGAAACTACGTTATTGCGAAGGCGATTGATTTATTGCTAGACACAAAAATGATCGAAATTGTAAATATATATCGTATTAATTGCACCATAGAGAAAATCGGACAAGAAACTTAACATTACCTAACGTAAACATTAGTATACATAACACTCATTTCCTTTGTTATTCTTATGTCAAAAATAATCCGTTGAAATTTGATTTATCTTTCTTTTCCTCTATGTAAGATAAAGATTTTATTTGAAAATTTTTACCTCCCTTAATAAAATACTTGAAAAATGGAAAACAATTTTACATTGTAAATAAAAGTGAATTTAACTATTTATGCAATGAGAAACGCACTTGAAAATATTATTGAATTTGAATCATGTTAATTTTGTATATTATCAATATTATATTAAATATATGGTGCAATTAATACGATATGTATCTACAATTTCAATCAATTTTGTCTCTAGCAATAAAGTAATCGCCTTCCCAATTGATAATCTTCTGCTATTTATTAGTGCACCAAAATGTCGTCAGTTTAAACATAAAATCAAAGCTCCGATGGAGCTGAATCTCGAAGCCCTGAAATTCTACATGTGGCAAAACTTCGTAGTCATCCAAAGAACTACTGCATACGTCTGCATGTATTAAGTTATAGTCCGTAATACGTGAAAATAATCGGATTGTGTGATTTCGCATGTTGATTTCTTTGCTATTATAAATTATCAAGCGCATTTGGCCACTTATTGCGATTTTAAAGGCGTAAAAACTTCTTAAAAGGCGACCGCGAAGCGAGATCCTTTTAAGAAGTTTTCAGTCTTTAAAATCGCTGTAACTGGCAAAATTGCGCTTGATAATTAATTTGTGCGAAAATTCGAACGAACAAATAGCGATGTTTGTATTTTGAATGCTACGAAACATTTACTACACTATTTTAAGAATACACACTACAACGACTCGTTATTGTATGAATGGGGACATGTTTGACCTAAATAAATAATTTAAATCATAATTATAGAACACCAAACCCTGAATCTATTAGGCACTAATTGATACTCAAAACAATAAATACGTTACTGACTTTGAAAATTTATAAACGTTATGTTATAATACTAAATTAATCGCGCTTCTGGACACGTGTACTTATGTAAACTTTAAATATAGATCGCTTCATGACGTGTTTATCGTATGTTTCATTTTAAACCAATAAAAACATCTTATAAAGGTCAATGGGCGTGTTTTCCCATCAGATATAAGCAATGAGTAAAAAAAACGAGTAATTTGATTAACATGCATATTGTTTTCACTTTAATAAAACAACACTGTATTCAACTCAAGAAAATGAAGAAATATAACTTAAATACTAAATGTATCCGATTTTGAAAGGAACTTGCGCACTATATTTTATTGGAAGCACGAAGATCATCTTTTAGAGCTGTTAATGGGCTTGAAGCCTCACGCGGGGCACGTGATTTTTTCTTGCCATATCAATATCTCTCCAGCCATTTCATGGCTTCGAGATAAAAAGTGTCGTCAGTCATAAAATGTAAAATTTCCTGGTTGACGGCTCGAAGAGCATATGGCATCTTTTTCTTATCACTTGACTGCAAACTTTCATTCCCCCGTCGCCCTCAATAGCGTATATTAAGGGGCGACCATTTAATTTTCAGGGGAGGGCTTGGGCGATTTTGCCTATTTCATAAAAGTCTGGAAAAAAAATTATTTTCACAAATGTCACGACAGATTATTTATTAACATTTGCAACAAAAATTTTATTCTTCAAATCAAATTCAAATCATTTATTTTCATGACAAAGATGATTAGAATTTTTATTTTCACTGGCACCAGGATTAAATAATTTTTTTTACAAAAATGCCCAAGCTCCCCCTTGAAAATCAAATGGTCGTCCCCCTAAATACAAGAGCATGCTACAGTGGGTTACATGTGAAGATAAACATTATTTTTTAATCATATTTTCATCGAAGCAGGTATTATACAAATAAAAACTATTAGTGAGGTTGGTGTACCGTTTATTAACTCCAAACGCAATATTGAAAATCATTCTCGAAAATTTTCAAAGGTCCATTCTGCATATCAAAAACTCTTCGATGCATAACATCAAGAGTGGATGTCCCCATAGCACAATTAACCGGCGGGTTCCGACATGGATCCAGAAAAAAGTGAGGAATGTTCAAATCGTTTTTTACCATGTTTGTTCGGGTTACACGGAGTGCAAATCCGGGTTATAATACGGTAAATGTCGGGCGGGCCTCGTCTTGCGTGGACAATGAGGGGTGGGTCCTCAGAATATCCCATATCCCAGCAAGTCTGGACTAAAATATCCCTTTCAAAATTGAAGATACACCTGACTTTATAGAATTCATTCTAAGTTTTCCACATTTTTCTTGACTTTGGAATTTATTCATTTTTGACAGAATGTTTTATATATATAGAAGATGTGCATCTTTCTTTATGGAAGTATTTTGATTTTTTTCCGGACTTTGGACCCTTTACTTGACTTGGGAACTCAGTTATTTGTGAAATCAACTCCTCCAAAATTTCGACCTAAAATCTTTGAATCAATGAAGATGTGCACTTGAAATTTTTTAATTGTTTGATATTTTTCCCTATTTTTTTAAGACTTTGGAACTTACTCATTTTTATTGACATTACCAGAACTGTGGAATTAAGTTCTCCTATTCTTTTTATATACCAAGAAAATACATACTCTATGAGGGGATCCTTTTGTAAAAAAAATGAATATTTATGCTTATCAACACTAAATTACAGCTTGAAGCACCAAAATGAAACCAACACTTTTGGGACTGATCATTTTTTTAGTTTTGCCCAGGTGCTACACAAAATGTGAAACCTTTTTTCTAGAAAAAGGGGGTTCCTATCCGCGAACTCCTCCTCCGCTAGTTCAATTCGAACTAAGAGTTCCGGATGCATTTATACATTCCAGATGCATTTATAAACAAATCGACAAGAGTAATGTACGACAAAAATATTTTACTGACTTCTGTTGATCATGTTTACAAATCCGTACATCTTTCAATATTCTCAATCGATTTTCGCTGCTGAAGTTACGGGATTTCGATTAATGCCATTTTTACTTAAATAATCTGTTCATAAAACAGAAACGGATGATTGGCCTATGTGTGTAATCACACTATCGAAACACCCGAGCACGCCATTTCTAAATGTGTCACAATGGTACGTCTGCCTAGAAACACTCGAGCACTCCATTTCTAAATGTGTCACAATGGTACGTCTGTCTGAGATGTAAAATAAGTGTCTACTATCTAGTTCACTTCACTTCAAACAAACCTAGTTACACCTGAGAACTGTTCACTGGTGTGACAGTTTACAAAACAATACTGAATTTATTTTGGATAAATTATCTTCTGGATGTTGCAAGGTTTTCAATATATAAACAAGACAGAAAAAAATACAAGAAACAGATATTTAGATTCACTTCAAATGTTTTGTATAAAACACACCGATTATCCATTTATTTAGGGACCGACCATTTAACTTGAAAAAGTGTGTGTGTGTGTGTGTGTGTGTGTGGGGGGGGGGGGTTATGTTTTTTTTTCTGTACAGAAAATTAGTATAAACATTTTTTTAAAAGTAAGTGAGAATCGAACCGTCAATCCAAAACGCACAATCCAAGGACAATGGCAACATCAGAAACAAACAAAAAAGAGAAAAAAATTCACAGTAACTTCTAAAATAAGCATTATTTTTTGGGTAGAAAGCCCACTTCAGAATATTTTTTTTCATCATTTTTGCAGCCAAAATATTTCTTCACATAAACTTCACGAAAAAACTATAGCCTCCCCCCTTTTTTTTCAGGTTAAATGGTCTGTCCCTTACGACACAAAAAAATAAAAACTTTTGTAACTTTTTGATGAATTTTTTTGGGGGAATAATTCAATGTCTCAAGTGCAAGAAAACAATATAAAGGTCTTTTTATGAAGTATTATACCCTCATGTCAATTGTTGGTTTGAACGACTTTAAAATTTTCCGATTGCTTAGGGATCGACCATTTAACTTGAAAAGGGAGGGGGGCTATTTTTTTTTCTAAAAAAATATTTTGGAGCTGACTTTATGTGAAAAAAATATTTTGGCTGCAAAAATGATGAAAAAAAAAATCTGAAGGAGGTTTTCTGCCCCAAAAAATAATGTTAAATTTGAAAAATATTTTGTTGATACCAGTGAAAAAATTAATTTTCTGTCCAGAAAAAAACCCATAACCCCCCCCTTTTTTTTCAGGTTAAATGGGCGGTCCCTTAGAGGAAATTGATCTTTTTTATATTATATAAAATTATAAAATATATTACATATTTAAGGATACTTGTGTCTTTTTCATATACTTTTACTGTAAAGAATGAATAAATTTTTTTAAAAATGAAAGAACCTCTTATACTGTATACATATACCAAACTAGAGTCTTAAGCCGTCTTGAGTGATTGGTTATTGTTTATGGTCTCATGGTGACTTCAAGATGAATAACAACAATAAAAGTGTTGTTCCAGTTGCTTGACTTATGAGTATTTGTTTGGATTTTCTCTCATGTTTATTTTCTATATATCCTTTTATTTACTAATTCTTTTCAATAAACATTTTGCCATTTGGTCTACTCGGTCTTAGCAATCACCAAAACGTCAAGAGAAAAAAAAAGAAAAAAGAAAACGAAAATGCTTGGAATCATATCAATCATACAGACTCAAGACTTTAAACAAATAACAATAATTTCCCTTCAATGTCGTTCGACTGAGTGCATTACTGGATTACTGGATTACTGGAACACAATTTTCCGAAATACCTATAGGAATTTTAAATATTGTCCAACCTAAGGGGGGCTGGGCCACCCTGGATGGCCACTGCCCGGTCTGCACAGAAAAGTATGAATTATGTAGTCCGATAGAATGCATTACTTTGCTTTGAGTTAGACTAGAGGTACAAAAACACCCTTTGCATAAATATTGTTAAATACAACATGTTCGCCTAGATTCGAGGTTTAAAACTTCAAACTGTTCTAGGCCCCCCATTGTTCAAATTCAAGGCGACTTTATTTTGACAGCTGACCATTCTTGTTACAAAATATTGCAGATAGGTTCCTATAAATATCACATTATTTCACTGCAAAACATAAAATTTCCATATGAAGAAAATGTCTGATTTTGGAGAAAACATAAATAAAAATCAGATCATGCAGAGTATTGAATGCTTAAAGGAGACAGTCTCTTCTAAGTCTTCCAAACGTAGTTCGGAAACATTTTTTCTATTGTTCAGGTTTTCAAATTGTCTCCACTAAACTTAAGCATTTAAATAAAATAAATTTTACGGCATGTTAGATAATGTTGCCAACACTATCGGCCCTGTGGGAATCGACGAGATCATTATTAAAGTCGAGCAATATATGCAATTGTTGAAAAATCATTATTTCTGTATTAAACATAATTGATTTTATTGTAGTAATAGTTTCCTTATCGGGATCGCATCTATTGTGTAGACTATAATAATGATCTCATCGATCCGCACTTAGCCGATAATGGCTAAGGCCTGGAATTCGGCTGTTCCCATGGAAACAAGGAGGATGGAAAACTTACATGTGCTTAGAATTTGATGTCATTTTATAGGATAGAAGTGTTTTATGGTCTTACGTTCATTTACTCCATATCCTTTCGTAAAATATTATAGTCTTTGAATTTTTAAGTGGCAGCAGTTGTCATGGAAACCGAACAAGGATGAAAGAAATTTTACATGAAGGCTGTCGAGGATTGTGTGGACTCACAATTAGTTTTACCTCGAGTCCTTGGGCAGTTTGTGGAACTTTAGTATTCACAAATATATAGTTACCCCAAGTTTAATATTATTTCTAGCGAAATGACGTTTTTATCAAATCATCGTATTCTCTCGGACATGTAACAAGTAACCTGTTGTGCCTTATTTTGCTACTGTATACTAATAATTTGCGGAATGAAAAAAGAGGATGTTTGAGTGGCTGTAAGTTTGGTTAAATTATCCCTAAATGTTGCAAGTGAACAAACAACCCAACTATACCGTATTTTTTTATAATAATTCTGTATAAAAATGTGTTCGTTTTTAAGATTTTTTCCCGAACTCTGCAGGAATAATGCAAGATTTTTAACAAAAATTACTAAAAACATCCCGGTTACCATTCTTGTCTCGTGAATAACAATTTTATCATCCACTCTGAATTTTACCAGTACCGAAAAATGTAGAAGGTCTTTCCAAAGATTGCTCAATCAATATAGGATCCGACAAAACATGGCCGCCATTGAGCAAATTAATTCAATATTGTAACCATTTGGAATACTTTTGATCATTTTGTCTAAAGTTATTGAAGCAAGTTCAACCAAACTGAACTTTGATGTGGTATATATTAAGGTCATTGAACTTACAAACATATGGCCTCCAGCATCTTCCCAAGTATTTGAGGTCAATGCCTCATCCGACAAGGGAGGTGCATGGGGGTATTCGTGCATGGACTGCAAACACTGAACTTGGGAAGATGGACTGCCAGAAGAGAACATATTTAGCCGAGATGCGACGAAGTCGAACTCGGCTTTTAATTTGATGAATGGTGTCTGGGCGTCCGGGCGTCCGGGCGTCTGGGCGTCCGGGCGTCTGGGCGTCCGGGCGTCAACTTTTGGTTTCCGCACGATATCTTGAGAACCACAAGTCATATCTAAATGAAACTTTGCACAGACATGGGTTATGATTAGAGGAAGATCCCTATTTATTTTGAGGTTTGTGCGACAAAGGTCAAGGTCACAAATTCTAAAAATAGAACAAAAATTTGACTTATTCGTTTCCACACAATATCTCCAGAACCACATTACACATCCAAATGAAACTTGGCATAGACATGAGTTATGATTAGAGGAGGATCTCTATCGATTTTAAGCTATGTGCAACAAAGGTCAAGGTCACAACTTCTAAAAATGTAACAAAAATTAAACATTTCAATAAAGCCTAAAATCACATGTTCGGTATTATTATTGATAACAAAAATAGCTAAAAAAAATTTACTGTTCATACAAAAGTAGTTTTTATACTGCTAGAACATGTAAATTCATTTTATAGTTCTAATTATGTTCACCAACACACTTTTTTTGGGTGTCTATAACTTACAAATTAGATAGAATGAAAAGCCAGAATTAAAAGAGGGAGGTTATAAAACTAAGGGAGGTAATTAATTTAATATGAAGACGTGTTCAATATTACTAAAAGTCCAGTAAAAATAAAATTTTGGATGAAAAAAAAAATACATTTGTGTATTCGGATTTTTTGTAAATTATTAATTTCAGAAATACATATTACCTGAAGTATAAGGGGAACCCCTGCTGAATTTTTTTTGAATGGTGGTCTGAAATGGGTTGTAATGGATAGTGGAGCTTTCAGTTGCAATGGAAACCAAACTAGAACAACTGCTCTAAAATTTAACCACTGAAGCAAATTCAAAATTTTCAGGAGTGGTGCGTGATAAGTGCTGCATATGTTTGTTCAGATCAGATTAGAAAGTACATGCTATTAGCAGGGAATATGGTATATATAAATGACATATCGGAAACCATTTTGACCATGTCATAAACTACCGAAGCATTTTTAAACGAAACTGTGGTTGATTAATGTATGGAAGAATCTGAACATTGCCCCCAGAAAGCAACATAGAGTAACAGTGCACCCAATTGAAAAAGCAATCTTAGATTTTGTTTGGATTTGATAGTTTTAGTGACCCCAACGCAACGCAATGCGGGGATATGGATACGGACGTCCGTCCGTCAACCTTGATAGCGCTCTAGCAAGTTAATTTCTCATTGCATTTTGTAAATAAATATATACAGAAGCTTTAGTTCTAGGATGCCTTACGTGAGTGCTAGTCGAATATTGTTGTAGTTGTGCACCTTTTTAATTCTGAAATTGACAAAATATCAACGTTTACTTAGTGTTCTAGCAAATTTATTTCTGATTGGAACGTATATAATATTTATACAGTAGCTTTAGTTCAAGGATGCCTTAAGGGAGTTCGAAGACGAGTCCTGGTCGAATATTCGTGTAGGATTTAGAACCCTTTTATACAGTAGCTTTAGTTCAAGGATGCCTTAAGGGAGTTCGAAGACGAGTCCTGGTCGAATATTCGTGTAGGATTTAGAACCCTTTTAACTAAGAAAATTTCCAAAATATCAATGTAATGGATTTGGGTTATACAGTTGCTTTAGTTCCAGCCTCTAGTTTTGGCTAAACTTACTCTCAAGGATCAGTATGAGCTAATGCAGTCAACTTATGTTCTTAGTTCATCAGTCAATCCGTCCGTTAACATTTTACATTTTAGTAGCCGTTCCTGAAACCTATGAAGGATTTTACATGAATTATTATGAAAGGTCCCCGTGCTAAATTATTTGATGCAAAATATTATGGTACCTCATCCAAGATTTCCGCCAGTGTGAACACATTTTAACACTTTATTTCTTATGGAAACATTTTCAACGTTAGGCCTATTGGAAAAACATTTAAGGTGCCACGCGTGGAGCAGATCTTACCCTTCCTAAGCGCCTGATGATAACGCAGTTTCTGTATGGGATCACACTGCCAGTGCTTTAGTTATGTGGCGTTCTTGTTCATTTTTTGTGTATTTAATTTGTTTTTGTCATACTGTCTCAGTTCGTGTTAGATATGAATTGCCATTGTTTTGGATTTTTAATTTTAGAATTCCCCTTTTCAGCATGTTTGTTTCGTCATTTGTTTACCGATGTATATTAAGGCCATTTTTCTGAAACGACTTGGCAAATTGTAAACTTGGTTATAATGGTCCTTGAGTGGTTCGCTGTTTAGAATGAGTGCAGCACTTTGCGCCTCGTCCAATATTTCCCCAAGCGTGGAACATTGTTTAACATTGAAGCCTACAGGAACATTTTAGAAAGATATTCTCCACGGAAACCAGAAAGGCGATTAGAACTAAATTTTGTAAAAATAATAGTCATTTGGTAGTCTTCTGTAAAATGTGTCCAGCAGCTTTGCAGCTCATCTAAGATGACCGCCAGCGTGGCAATATTTTAGCATTTGACACTATGCGAAAACACTAGGATTTTCTTTGAAAATACTTGGCCAGTTGATACCAACTTAAATTTGGTTGCAATAGTCTTTTAGTGTTCCCCTTATCAAATGTGTCCGTTAGTTTCACATTTCGTCCAAGATGGCCGCCAGTGGAAACATAACTATGAGGACACGTACAAAGATTTACTCTGAAACTACAAGGCCATTTGGTACCAAACTTGGTCATAATGAGGATTGGATGGTTTCCTTTAAAATGATGTTTGTTAAATTAACATTTTTCAAAGATATCCGCCAGTCGGATCCATAGATTAACATTGGATCCTTTTGGAAAATACATTCAAAAAGTCTCCACTCTGACAGTACTAACATATTGTAAACAAACAACTTGGACAGACCCATTTAAAATTGTGTCAGACTGGTCATGTTCCTTTCAAAGATGTCACCTAATAAGAACAGTAAATGCTTAACCACTAGGTACCAAGTTGGCGATGCAGGCTCTTGAGGGCCTCTTGTTTTCGTCTTGTTTAAAAATTTGTGTACGTGAGAGAGTGTTTCAAATATTTAAATGAAAAGATAAAATATAATATTTTTTAAGAGATCATTGCTATTCAAAGGCTAGGGGAAGTGCTTCAATAAGTTCAGTTCAACTCAGTTTTGCTAAGTTCGGGTCATTTGGACAAATGTTGGATATGCGCTGAAAAAGCCGTAAGCAAAAGTGATAATTCTGTATTGTTTGTATATCTAAGTTCTTGAGCAAAATATTCTATTCTATTGCCCTCATATGCATTAAATAAATGTAAAGTATATATTTTATATATTTTTCGACGCAGTCTGATGTAAACGGTGAAATGTACATTTTATATTTATGTCAGAATTAAATTGATGCCACATATATTCACTGTTTGGGTTGTATGAAATGAACATTTAGATACACTATGAGATGTAGTAATTCCGTACTGAAGAATAATTGGCTAACATGCTGGCAGACAATCGAAAATCGTGTGAACGTAGAACGCTGTAAACAGACGGCAATGGCGAATAAGAACGACATGACATGGTAAACCAATGAAATGTTATATTCTTATCACAGGGAGAAACAGTTCAAAATCGGTTGACGGGCAAGTCTCTTCCGAGTTAAAAAAAAAAGAAAAACATGTAAGAATTTTTCTGCAGTATGGAAGTATAACAAAGATGAATATTGCATACCGCAATATAAGTGGAGTTCTACGAGATCATTATGGGGTTTAACGGGCAATAAAGTAATTTTGAACGAGAGTTTATCCAAGCTCAGTATAATCTAGCTTTTTGACTCCGTCAAACCCCCATATTGATCGAGTAGCTTCATTATAAATTCATTCCAATTTGAATTTGCAATTCCAATGATTGCAAATTTGGTGCCGCCAGTTTTGAGAGCTACAATTAAGTTTAAATTAAAAAAATGTGCAGAATTTAATGGGACTTACACAAATCTTACTAACATAGTTGATATGCTCGCTTACTTTTACACAATTGCAATTCAACAAAACATGAGAATTTCAAAATCACATGGGAAACTGTGTTTTCCCATCGGATTTCACTATTTACCAGGTGATTTTGAATATATTCCTAAAGGAGAAATTCCATGGCAAATAATAATCCCATGGGGAATGATAATTCCATTGGAATGATAAAAGTCCCATGGGAATATTTCAATATCCCATTGGAAATGGTAAAATCCCATGGGAAACATTTTCCCGTCGGATTTTGAAATTTCCATTTTTTTTTAATTGGCACTATGATATAGACTTCTATTTTACTATTTTGTTAAGTCCCATGCGATTTCGTGCATTTTGGTTATTCACACTACCTGGTATCTCTCAAAATTGGTTGCTTAGGGAGAAACATTTGA
>MJUU01069271.1:92993-112253 GCA_002080025.1 Modiolus philippinarum | reverse complement strand
TGAGGTCAATGACGACAAACAAAGGGGTTCTGGTATATCTATAGATTTGGAATGAGTGTGGCCTGGAAATGTCAATCAACGTTGGTATGCAATTATGATCATTTTTCATGATCAACTGTGCAATATCATACTAGTATATTATTAATTAACTAAGTACATTTAACACGATGTGTTTAAAACTGCCAATTTAATACGAATGACAGAAAATGCCAACATACCAATATGGATTTTTGTAATGTCCTAGCCCAGACACATATATGTCTCTGCCTAGCCTAATAAGGGGTATCATAGATCATCTTGATTTTTCGTCTCTCGTTATGAAGACAATAGTAACTTGCCTAACTTGTCGTCTGATCACGAGCAAGGACGTCAAAAATAAAAGGGAAAAAAATCTCGGAAAGCAGTTGATCAATGGTTTTTCTCAGACCTATAAAGATGCCAATATGACATACATTGCGCATTAATACTATATTATGGAAAACATTTTAAACATTGAATTATTTATTTTTTGCACGCGTATCAACAAAATATTTTTTTTTCAAAATTAGCATTATATTTTTGGGTAGAAAGCCTCATTCAGAAATTTTCTTTCATCATTTTGGCAGCCAAAATCAGATCCAAATTTTTTTTTAGAAAAAAACCATAGCCCCCCCCCCCCTCTTCAAGTTAAATGGTCGGTCCCTTACCACCCTAGATAGTCTGTGACCCAACGGTTTCTCTTCGAAATTAAGGTCAACATCGAGCAATCTCTAGGGTCACCTTACTACCTCGAAGAGCTAAAACCCCTCGGTCACACACTATCTAGGGTGATTGGATGTGCATACATTAAAGTACAAATATTATATTTTATTCGGGAATCTTCACATCGTCCTTTATGGATTATTTTGGTCATTTCGACTTAAGAGACTATCTTACCATACCATATGCTTACATTCTAAATCGGAAACATCGAAGATACCAGAGCACCTATATAATCGCTTTTGGTGTACTCGAAATTGTAGCTGTCAAGCGAAACAAAATAAACATGAAGACGATTTATTTATTGCTAGACACAAAAATGATCGAAATTGTACATATATATCGTATTAATTGCACCATATATTTAATATAATATTGATAATATACAAAATTAACATGATTCAAATTCAATAATATTTTCAAGTGCGTTTCTCATTGCATAAATAGTTAAATTCACTTTTATTTACAATGTAAAATTGTTTTCCATTTTTCAAGTATTTTATTAAGGGAGGTAAAAATTTTCAAATAAAATCTTTTGTTACATAGAGGAAAAGAAAGATAAATCAAATTTCAACGGATTACTTTTTGACATAAGAAAAACAAAGGAAATGAGTGTTATGTATACTAATGTTTACGTTATGTAATGTTAAGTTTCTTGTCCGATTTTCTCTAGTAAGAGAAAAACACGCATTTTCATTGTGCGGTGCTAAAAAGCGCAAAGACATAGTCTGTTAAGTTGGTACGGGGGGGTCAAAAAGTGTTAGATAGAATTTTGAGATGCTGGTGTTAGCTATAAATCTTTTTAGTGAGATCATACAAACAAATTTAAAAAATTTGGTCATTGGTCATAAAAGGTTATAATATTTCACAGAAAATTACAAATTTTAAGTTGAAATGAAATGTCAAAGAAAATTATCTTTTTTAAATTAAATGTTACATCAGATAGAATTTGGAGGAATCTTTTCTTCTTTTTTTCTTTTTTTAATTTTTTTTCTTTATTTATTTATTTATTTATTTATTTAATTATTTATTTTTTTTTTTGCTGTTTTGTTAACTTGATAACAAACAAAAAAGAAGTCGTAAGATTTGTTTTCTAATTTTTTCAAAAAATTTAATTTTCGTAGTGATATATTTGTAAAACATTTTTTAATACCTCCCTTGTTGAAATTTTCAAAATACAACAAAGCGTTTTACAAGATATTCGAAATATTTATCAAAATTTAAAATTTTTGTACCCATATGTAATGAAAATGCAATTCATACTGATCTGGTGATAGGGCCGTTTTGAACTTACTATCAGGTGTGAGTAAGGCTCATAGTTGAATGTTTCATGGTGACTTAAAGATGAAGAACAACAATAAAAGTTTTGCTCCATTGATTAGACCTACCATGCATTTGTAGGGACTTTGTCTTTACCCCATATTCTTTCATTGTATAATTAAAATGAATTCAAAATGGTGGAAGATTCCCCACTACATTATAGACAATACCTTTACAACGTTTAAGCTATCATAAAGCAGGAACAATAAGTTTGTAAACAAAGAACAAAATATGTATTAAAGAGTCCTTGTATTCTGATGAATATATTGAATGATATAGCCACAAAATTGCTGTTGGTGAAAAAAAGAAGTCTTCCAAAACATTACTATAGAAAACAAAAATAGAACAGCAAATCTTATTACTTAAAGATGAGTAAATGTAATAAACACTAAGACAGCACAATACGTGATTTTTTTTATCCAGTACGTAATTGGCATGTGAAGTTAAAAGCAAACTGGCATCATTACCTCGACCTGGAAATATGCAATGAGTATTGCGAACGTCAGCATATGTTTTCATACCAATAGCTGGTAGAACAGACAGTAATTTTGCAGCACTTGGCTTCATAAGCCTGTCTGAAATATACCAAAACATTCATATTCAAATCACTGGATTTAGATTGTCATTGAAAGGTAATTTTATTCAATATCACGATTTCTGCTACAGAAAAAAAAATGTGTTGATCAAATATCTGTGATAATTTTCATTTGACGTTGGCTAAATAAATAACAAAATTCCGAAGTTACTGTATATCGAGTTCCCCTATATAGCCATTTCGACAACTTATATCTCCTCAGTGCAGATCAAATCGAAATATTCAAAACAACATAAACGAAAACAAAATAGTAAAATTTGAAAGAGCACAAATAAACAAAAAAAAAATCTAAATGGAAAGCCAAAATAAACGATTGCATTCACTTGTGAAAAAAATTAATCCATAGTACCGTATTTTACTTTACATGTTTCTGTACTTTTCATTACATCACTTTTCAATTTTATTTTCTTATGTCTCCCTCTTGTCTTATTTCTTCAGCCTTGGATGTCCCGCTATCATAAACATCGAGTTCGATGAACTATAATAATTGTACATTCTAACAGAGTATCTCCTTCATGCAAAACTCGGCTCTTGGCTTATTTTGACTTTACTTTATTTCCTTTAGTTTATTTGTTTTCGCTCAAATTTTCCATACGGTTACATTTTTTAATGCTCTTCTACACTGAGGAGACGTAACCATAAAATGTTAAAAACGGTAATCCGCAGAACTTAAATCTGCAATTTCGGTATATTATTTTACATTTTTATTGTTATATGAAAATACGTTTAATGCTTAAAGGAACAAAAACACTCTCCGACAGGAAAATTCTCTTTCACTTGACCATGACAAATGTTTTATCTAAAAAGTAGATTGTATTATAATGTGGCTATTCATCATAAAACAATAACAAAACTTACCCACGGAATCAACTAGGAAGTTCATGCCAGGGATAGTTTCAGAATAAAGAGTCTTGTTTTTACTGGCGTATATTGCCTGAAATGCAAAATTTAAGCAATGAACGTGCTAAATAGGGCATCATAAAGTTAAAGCTTCTGTATACATATAATGAAAATCTAAAGAAAAATATATTGCTACAGGTCTTACAAGACGGCCGTCACAGACAAACACCACACATCGTGTTGCGTTGGGGACAAAATATATTCTCATGGTATGACATATACATTTGAGCTGAAAAAGCATCGGATATACAAGACTTCTTAAATTTAGTAAATACACACATCCGAAATCATTGATATGGTTATTGATACAATTATGTAAAAGGTAACTGTTTGGAGTATCTCCGTCGAGCAAAGCTTTAGCCGATTGCTAGTACTACATGTATTTTAAGTACTTTGGGCTAAAGTTCATTGTCAGATTTTAAATTTGCTTTGATTTTGTTGGTTTTCAAAATGCTTTAATCTATATAAAAAAAAAAGTGTTCTTCCAACCCTTGAAAAGGGGCTATGCAAAATATGTTTTTGTATGGAAACTATCAAAAACATGTGAAAACGTTTTAAACTAAATGGTATGAATTTCTCAATGATATAAAATGCACGTTATGGTTTTACATCACTTTTGTAATCAGAGCTATAAAAGCTCGCTCGCACAATAGATTTAATTTGTATCGAAGCTCTATTTTTGTTAAAATTTGTGTGCAGATGTAAACAAATATATACCTGAATTGCAAGAGCAGTTGTGTATTCGTTTCCAAACAGTCCGTCACCAGTTTTCTTGCTTAAGATATAATCCAAAGCTGCTTGAGCTTGGCTGTCAAACTGTGACTCATTTATACACTTGAGAGCTTGATACACTATAGCTGCCTCATCTAAGAACATCATGTAAAAAGTAATAAAGTAATAAAGGAAAAAGAAGTATTGCATGTATATGTGCTTTTTCATGAAATAGTAAGGGGAATATTGCACACAATAAGAACTCAAATAGTGAAGAGCTGATTCTCCAAAATTTCACAAAAATATTTATATATTACGCACCCTGTAACTGTGAGTACTGACAGTCTTTTATCCTTTCATTTGCGGTCGACAAGTTTTCCGGTGGGTTCCACCTGATTTGTCTTTTTGTCTAATGGACTTCGGCTCTTGACAACTCTAGATTTGTTATAAACCCTTTTTATAATGACACTACAACTGTACGTTTCCTCCAAAACATTTATAATTCAAGTATATCAAAAATATAAACAGTGGTAATTTTGGCTATTTCTCATCCTTTTTATGCAGAATTGTAAATTCAAATGCCAAGAATTGACAAAAGCCGCTGAACATAGTAACGTATGTTTTCTCAATGGAATTTGAGTTTCCAAAAGGACTTTCTCGGTAAATCAATAAGACTTCCTTATCTTTTTAATACGTCCCAATGACTTGGGGGATTTCGAACTTTTATTGACGTCTTACTTATAAGGGTTTTAGACGTAGTTGGGTGTTTCTGTCGTATTTAGACAGCACATTAACAACAGTATAAATCTGATGAATGATCATGGGAAGAACAGTGAATTTCTTATCCGTATACACAATCTACTCCCCCTGTGACGCCAAGGAAAGTGATGGTTAGAGCAGTAACCAATTTGTTTTTTTTTAATTCTGAATCATTATTTTTTTCTGATTTTGTTCTAGATCTTATCCTGGTCAAGTTGACTTTTACTTGACAAACACGCAATATCGTCTTCCCGATTTTTGCGATACTGTTGTTGGAATGCGGGACTTTCGGGATAGGAACTCTTGTGTAATTGAAGGCGGGAACGATTGCTTCAAATAACAATAAGATGGAATGACTGGATTCTTGACCTATTGAAATAAATACACACCACATCAAAAACAAAATATTTATGAATTTGAAGTGTATACTTAAATTGTTCCTTTATGACAATTCTTTAACTAAATTTGAATTGACAAAAACAATTAACCTGAAGCGCTACAAGAGATTCAACATAAACCACCCTTAGCTCACCAGTGTTCATAAATTAGTGTTTCCCTCTCAATGTATTGATTGTTTTTAATATATGACAAAAACAATTAACCCGAAGCGCTACAAGACATTCAATATAAACCACCCGTAGCTCAACAGTGTTCATTAATTACTGATTCCCTCTAAATGTATTGATGTATTGATTTTTTTTTTCATATAGTATTAGGACTTTATTCCGGTTTGAACACGATTCAGAAGTCCCGAATAAGCTGGGACCACTCAACTACTTCTAATTAGAAATAACAATTCAGATAAACGAGACAGGAGTAAGGGGAAGGCAACTAATCCATTCATTTTTGAAGTATACTAAATTAGATTATATGATGGCATTGAAACAACATGCCACGTGACAACATGGCGGGATGACAGAAGAAAATACTCAGTCAAAGTCAACCCTGACTGTAGATGTCTTTACTATTCTGCACATACTTGAACACCAACATGCCAGCTGGGATCTCTCGGCAAGGAATGGGAAGTACAAGCTTGTGGTCAGATGGGAAGATACCAGACAGGGGGAACAACAACTGCACCATGTAAACACGCTACCGCAGAGACAAAGGAAATCTACAAAAGCACGGAGGGAAAGGAACTACCGCAGACTCCAAGCTTTTATTGCAAAGAAGAGGGGAGCGGAAATAACCGAACCCAACTCAAGCAGCATGGATACCGCATGTGGAGTTGACGATGACAACCAACTAGATAATAACCAGGTTCAAGACATCGAAGAGCCTTCAACACCATTGGAACAGGAAGCATCCGTTTCACCACCAAGCAATCTGGTACACCAGGAGTCTCCGGTAACCCAGAAAGCTGAAGACCGAGTGAAGATGGTGCCCAAAAAGCATCAGAAGGCAGAAGAAACCACTAAGGCTGTAGGTCGGATCCCCACCCCAGCTAAAGTTGGAAGACCTAAGTCATCTGTCTTCACGGTACCTAAAGTAACGCTAGATAAACCCAATGAGACATACATTTACGAATTACCAGAAAGAGAGAGTTTCCTACTTGTGAAAGAAAAGAAATGGGTCGCTTACAAGGAAATAATGAAAGAAAAGGAGCCAGAACTGTACACCAACACAAAGCGCAGCCATGATTACTGGTACGACGTAAGACATCCATCTAACTTCGTCTACTCAGAAGATAATGCAGAAGCTGTAATGAAAATAGCCAAGATTTACAACTTGCAGTTAAAAGAACTTTAACTTTAATTCAATTAATAAAGGCGAGATAAGCCCAAATTAAGGACCCTTCCCCTTTTGGCTAATTGCTATTTGTTAATTTTCAAAATTGTCCCCCCCCCCAAAAAAAAGGTGAAAAAAAATATATATATGATGGCAAAAGACGAGTACATTATAATAACACATTTTGTCCATTTTTATTTTGCTCTTGGTTATTTTCTTGCACCTCGATGGTCAATTCGAAAAGATTTTATTGTTATGTTGATAACACTGTTGAAAAAATGAAAGCGGATAACGGTATAAGCTTTGATCCAACTACTGAATCCATTGAGTCGATCCCGCGAATGCCTGTTATCCCGATTTCCGAACACTACAATTGTTTTTTTCCCGTCTTGTGCTTGTGATTGTTTTCTGTTCTTTTTTTATTTTTAGCTTGTGATTGATTGTTACTTTTATTCCTTTCATCACAACCTTTGCAATTACTTTTCCAGGTATTGTATATTTTTCGAGTTTGTTGTTCTTTAAATGAAGAACAATAAAAGCGTCGTTCCTTTGCCTTTTTAACCATGTCTTTGTACAGACTCTGTCTCATGTGCATTTATTCCATATCCTTTCATTCATCGGTATAAAATTACATTCTAAATACATACCAACTCCAAAAGTATATGTTCCTGGTGTTGGAGATATTTTCTGGTAGTAGCTGTTGCCCAGACTAACATTAGAGGCACACAAAGATAAGATAATAAGTGCATAAGAAAACTTGTTCCCTTCGAAGTACTCTGCTGAGACTGTCAGGTGATTTTTTAGTTTGTCTAATAACCTCAAGCCATAAAAGTCATTTGGATTTTGACAAAGTGCTGTTAATGCAAGTGTATAGTGAGCAAGTTTTCCATGTCCCCACTCGATGCCCCTCAAATCGGGATTTCTGCAAGTAATAAGTAATAATGTATCTATAACTGACGATACTTGTAAGATCATGTTTAGCGAATTAGATACGCACGTCAGTGTCAAACTAAAACATTTCTAACTGTATCATAACGGTTATACAATAATTAAGTCTCCAATCGAAGTCCCAAATCAGATTTTCGGGGTAAATGTCAACTCTAGATACACTATACACTAGATAACAGTTTTGTGAAGGTTCATTTTGTTCTGGAAACTTTTGGTTTTGTCGTATTTTTTTTTTCTCTTTCTTTTTCTTTTTTTTTTTGCAAGCCACCATATTGCAACAGTTACTATGTTGAAATTACCTAGACCAGAGACCCATTCCTATTCCTCATATTTCTGTCAAAAATCATTCAATTCGCAGCACTTTTAATTTTCCGTCTTTTCCGTTTCCATACTTTAAGAAAGGATATGGAGTAAATAAACATGAGACCATAACACATGTGTTAACTCCAATTGCAATAATTTTAATGAGCTGTATGGTCATTTCGGAAATTAATTCCTCATCAGCAGCACTAGAACCCAAATATAGGAAAATCCACAATTTTTGTTGGGCATAAAACCAAACGAAATGGAGGGAGTTAAACCTTAGGTTTTAGAATTTACATGAATTTAGATAAGTTATAAACAAAGTGTACACATGAGATAATATGACATGTACAAGTACACCATATCTAAGAAGAATAAAGAGCATACATCTCAAACACCGGCAATTGTTTTACCAACTCCACATTGCATTTAAAGACAAACTCCTGTATTAAATATTTTAAGAAAGGATATGGAGAACATGAACATGAGACCATAACACATGTGTTAACTCCAATTGCAATAATTTTAACGAGCTGTATGGCCATTTCGGAAATTAATTCCTCAGCAGCAGCACTAGAACCATGGCTATTTTGAAAATTCCAAGATCTGAATGCAACTTTTTGGAATAGAGATGCATTGGTTGTGATCAGGTAATAATGTTTATCACTTAGGATAATCAGATTTAATGTAAGCGATACAATCAGGAAAATCGTATTCGTCCCGTCATTCTTTCAACTTTTACATACATAAAAACCACATTTTTGCTAGCCATCACACTTCACACGTTTTTGAACCCAGAGGCCAGTTCCTGAACTGGTACCAGTTTGGAACTCAGGTTTGACTCCTTTGAAAAATCCAGGGAGTAGGTTGTAAATGTGGGCTGCGTATCGGGGTTTATGTCCTTCCGTAACTCTCTTCTAGGTGACGTTGAGGTTCGTAGCATTCATTGCACAGGCCTGGCGGTCTGTTCGTCTTGTCAGATCCAGTCTTTATTACTTTTAACTGGGGCCGTTTCTTCCACTTAATTCACATCATTTATATTTTACCACCTTACACTTATAATTGTTTGTCACGAATTTATTAAAACATCCTCGTCCGTTCGCCTGGCTGCCTGTTTCACCATCTGTCCGTCTTGTCCATTACCTGTCCGTCCGTCTGTCTGCAATTTGGCTCAAGTTTTTCATTAATGAGTCTATTAAAATACCGTCAGACAAAATCTTAACGTAAAGAGAAAACAGCAAGCTAAATTATTCGTAATTACAAGCAATAGCCGATGTCGCCTTTGCAACAAATTTGTAAAAATATAATCAATTTTTGTTGAAAAAAAAACAACGCAAATATTTTTACGAATTTTGGCAGATCCCTTGGAAGGAAATGGCAGTCTTTTCGATTTTTTTCAGTGGCGTGGACCTCTCCTTGTGGTAATAAAGCTATAACCAAGTTTCATGGAATACATTGGGCAGTTTACTTGAAAAAGCCCTTACAAGAATCATTGGAAGAACAATGATAGAAGTTTTCTTACAATTGTCTTGATGAGTGCCCTGTGTTTGTCTATGTCCACTAGCTTAAGGCACTAGTGCTTTTGTTGGGCAACGGATGACAGTGACTGTAAGAGCAATTTGCCAGTTTGATTAATGTTTGTTTCCCACATCCATGACCAGAAAAGAAATGGATGTAGCGTTGTTCGACATTTAGCAAAGATTTCCGCTCGAACTGGTGCTAGAGCCGTCTTGAATTTACTATGAGGTATCAGCAGGGCTCATCGTTGAAGGCCTCATGGTGACTTCAAGATGAAGAACAACAATAAAGGCGTTGTTCCTTTGTTTGTTTTACCGAGTATTTGTAGAGACTTTGTGTCATGTGCATTTACTCCATATCCTTTCATTCACAATTTATGATAGTATGATAATAACTAGATTTACAACTGAAAGGCAATAGCTGATTTCGCTACTGGCAGCTAATTTTATGAATGTAATCTGAGAGCAACATCAAAATCATGCAAAAATGGAACAATATTATTTTATCGGTATTATGGTTGTTATCTTGGAAATGGCAGCCATTTGGTTTATGTTTCATTGCATGACCACTTCCTTATGATGTTCTAATTTAATGTAAATATGAATTTATTCTGCATTAGGCCCTTTGAGAAAGTAGCCGGCAGAAATAATAATAATAACAAAGAAACGCATGAAAATAACAATATGTCGTCCCGACTACGTATGAAGCGACATAAAAAAATCATATGTTATCCCGATTTGTATGGAATGAGAAAATAATTATAAGAATTGAGTGAAAACAGTCAGTATTCAAAACTTTATTCGGAATACTCAATAATTATTTTCATTTAAAAGACAACAATATAACATACAAACAGTATTCTATTGTTGACTGACTTTTGTTTGATGTACTTGCATATAAAACAGAAGCAACAAATTTTCAGACATGAGCTAAATATATCAGCAAATGAAATGCTATGTTAATAAATCGAAATTGGACAAATCTTAATTAAATAACCACAGACACTTCTACATCAGCCTCATTCCTTGACCTTCACCTTGAAATTGACAACAGAGGGAGACTTCAAACTAAGCTGTACGACAAACGCGATGACTTCACCTTTCCAATAGTAAACTTCCCTTTTCTTTGTAGCAACATCCCAACAGAGCCGGCATATGGAGTTTACATCTCCCAGCTCATTCGCTATNAGTGACTTCCTTGATAGAGCCCGGTTGCTCACAAATAGGCTACTTCAACAAGGGTATGTTACCCAAAATTTGAAGTCATCCCTCCAGAAGTTTTACGGTCGACATCACCATCTTGTGGACCGCTATGGGATATCTGTTTCCCAGATGACAACAGATCTTTCCCTTTAAAGCTTAATTGTTGTTTCCTCTACCGGATTTGACTTTACTACCGGATTTGACATGTTCAACACGGCGGGTGTCTTATAAGAAGCAGGAGATGCTAACTCTACCGGTGCACCTGATCTCACCCATGGTTTTTTTTATTGGGTCCGTGTTGTTCATCTTTGTGTGTGTGTGTCTTAATTTCTCTTTTCTGTGCCGTACCCATGTTGTGTCTCTGTCCCCCCCCTTTTTTTGTTTCTGGTGTTGCCATTGTCCTTGGATTGTTCGCTTTTGGATTGACGGTTCGGTTCTCACTTACTTAAATAAAGTAAGACTAGTTTAATCTAGGTAACATATAAACAACATTATAATGAACCTGAAAACATTTTAACTTACACATTAATAGATGCTAGCAAATCATTCTCCATTTGTTTTACACTAATATATGTGTAAGGATCTCGTTTAGAAAATTTCGAGTCATTAGCCAAATGAATAGCTAAAACACCTTCGGCTTCAACTTTACTCCCCCATCCGAACTCTTCATTCCTATGATCTAGTAGCTGCGACACTCCGTCTTCTAAAGCACATAGTCGTTCTACAAAATAATGACACGTGTAAACTGGTCCAGTTTTAATACAATGTAGTCACTGTTTGTAAATACAACTACAGTATCCAGATGTCTTGAAGAATATATAGAAAACAATGCTGTTCAAGAGAAAGGCGTGGAGAAAAGACGGCATGTTTTCATTTCTACGATGTTTACTTTGAGAATCAAAGGTTCGTAATATCATAAGACACGTTCAAAGTCCATAATGCATTTGTATGCACTAATATGTTTCTGGTTGATTTTTTTATGTATTGATCGGAACTGTGTAAGTAATCGCAAAACACTTGGCATTATGTCAGGCATTTCTCTTCATATCACTCTGCAGAATTTTACTTGACTCTTTCTTCAATGACTTGTAATGTTTTATGGAGTGAGGATACTGGAGTCTTGTGTAATACAACTTTTAAACCTTCTACAACATAATTTTTACAGAAGAAACTCTCAAGACTGAAGAAATTATAAGTCTGCTTTTTGACCATGTCTACAATTGATGTCATCACAGAACCGAATAACAAAACATCTAAAAGTAAAACCCAAAACATGGTCATGAGCAGGTATAAAACATACAAAACAAGTCAGACAGACAACTTTTACAACACAGATAAAAAACTTTACAACACAAATATATACTTTACAACACAGATATATGCTAAAATGTAACGAAACCCTTCAAGAACTTGTTCAATCAAATGCCTTTAATTTAAAAGACTTAACAATTTTTATTTCAGTTTTGGGAACATCAAGGTGATATCGACAAAATAGCATGTCATGGTGATTTAAATCCTCGTCCGGCTGGGGAGGGGATAACAGTTTCGCCTGTTTGTCCGTCCGTTTCTCCACCCTTCCTTTGTCTGTTTAAAAGTTTAATTCAATGTACCTTTTAAATGCAAATTTGGATTGATGAGTTTTTCTCGAAACTTTTCTGTGGATCTTGAAAAGTATTTGATGTTGGCACAAAAGTAAACTAAATTTCATGCATGAGTTTTATGTATAAGTCCAGATCTAAAATATTTGAGCAGGTAAGGGAAACAAATTGTGTTGATTGATATGCTGATATGTTGATAGGATCTTGATCATGATAAACATTGGGTAACTTTAAAGTATATTTCATGCATTATTGAAATAGGTTCAAGTTTGCCTTGCTGTCCTGTACTAGGGCTGGTGGAGGTAAGATATTTTGTTGGTGTATGCACCAAAGATAGTCAAAAGGGACCTGACAAAAATAATGTCACCTTGGAATATATGTATATTTAATGTATGAGTGACTAAGGTAAAAGTTTGCGTTTTGGTTAACAAAACAATTTATATATGGTTATTGGGTGCTACTTACGGGATTGAGTGGCTTATTGTACTTAAGGTAGTAAACCCGGGGAAATCCAAAATTTGACCACAAATTCAATTTTCTTTAAATATGCAGTATGAAATAATTATGCGCTAATATACTTCAGGAAAAACAATGAAAAGTTTCATCGTAAGCTGTTTGATTCACATTTCATAGAAAAATCCATGTCTTAGGGGTCTTAAGTTCTGTTCACATATCACATAAGGCGTATACTACTGCACTGCACATCAATTTGAAACAGTATAAATATATAAATACCGAAGTCACTGTGAATTCACTTTCTGCATATGCGCCTTTCGACAACTTATGTCTCATTAGTGCAGATAAAATCTAAACGTTTGGAAGACCATAATCTCAAAGATGTTTAAAAACTGATAGAGAACAAATAACCAAAGTGATCTAAATTTAAAGCCAAAATCAGCTAAGGACAGAGCTATGCATGAGGGAGATACTCCTTAGTTTTCAATAAAATTTACACAATTTTAGATATTAGAAGGTTTCAAAGATAATCGGCTTTTGGGTCAGCACCGAAGTACTGACTACTGAGCTGGTGAATACCCTCGGGGACTATCAGTCCACCAGCAGTGGCATCGACCAAGTGGTAACAAATATATAAATACCGAAGTCACTGTGAATTCCCTTTCTACATATGAGCATTTCGACAACTTATGTCTCATTAGTGCAGATAAAATCTAAACGTTTGGAAGACCATAATCTCAAAGATGTTTAAATACTGATAGAAAACAAATAACCAAAGTGATCTAAATTTAAAGCCAAAATCAGCTAAGGACAGAGCTTTGCATGAGGGAGATACTCCTTAGTTTTCAATAAAATTTACACAATTTTAGATATTAGAAGGTTTCAAAAATAATCGGCTTTCGGGTCAGCACCGAAGTACTGACTACTGGGCTGGTGAATACCCTCGGGGACTAACAGTCCACCAGCAGTGGCATCGACCCAGTGGTAACAAATATATAAATACCGAAGTCACTGTGAATTCACTTTCTGCATATGCGCATTTCGACAACTTATGTCTCATCAGTGCAGATAAATTATAATATATTATAAATTAGACCTAAATTGCTAAACTGCTTCTAAGAAACTTTTAGACAATAAATATCATAAGCATGCATGAAGTGTTGATTTGCAGTATAAAAGAAAGTACATTGTCAAAAGATTGCTGAAACAGAGCTTCATTCAATTTCATCTAAACGAAAATCCTATAATTCAATTTCCATAATTTTTTTTTAAAAACTGAGAAATTAAGGTGTCTCAGTGGTATTATTCCACCGTCTTTGTTTAATACCTGTTCATTTGAGTTTCTTTCAACAAGAAATTTAAACAAAATAGATATTTAAAATGTTAAAAAAAAGTTCCTAAGTATTTCAAATTCTTATTCCTTATCACTTTTACAACATTTTCATTTAAAAATGGCGAACTAAAACACATGTGCTTTAAATATGTTGATGGATTTACAGAACACAGAAATTACGCAAAGGAGATAATTTGATAAATATAGATTATTACATGGCATTTTTCATATCACGCCCTTTATCAGCCCAAGGTCTTAATATCAGCCCGAGAGCCGTTTTTCACGGAAACGCCCGAACTCGCATGTGATAAAGCCTCCGAGTAGTGACGAAGAAGCATGTGATAAATTCCGGAAGTAAGCGTGATAAAGCTTTATCAGCCCGCTAACTGTCAAATCGCAGCTTTTAAACAAGTCCTTCTAGTGATTTTCATTATAAAACACACAATTAATCTTAAAGTGAAAATTAGCTTTTATTTAGTCTAAGTATATGATAAACGAATTTCACATAGATATCACTAGAGAAATTAACATTTCGCAAATTTATCTCTCTTATTTTAACGGTGACCCCTATTTTTTATTTTTATATATAAACTATATTTAATGGTTTCAAAACACATGCAAAGTCTGAACAAAATCTATAATAGATTTTTATCTATCCTCTCATATTATCATTTTCCTATCATTTCTTTGTAAAATCCTTAAATTTTCAGTTTAAGTTTTTGCGCTTAAATGCACGGTGACCCCCAAATTTATATTATATATTTTGAACAATAATTCAATTTTGTTTCTACACAGAAAATTTCATAAAATGCTATAATAGGAAAATGATACCCTGCAGACACCTTAAAGATCCTCCACAAAGTATGGCTTACGTCAACATTCTATGAACATTCACCGTTCCATTTTTTCACAATGTAAGAAAACTGCATAAAAAGTCGTAATATTCCTTGATACTGAACGTGCCAAATATCTGACTTTCATTTATTTTAATATTTCTAAGATACCGTTCAAAACCTGATATTTTAATGGAGCCATTATGAAGTATTTATTAAAAGAGTGTATTTTCATGATAAGATGGATATTTATTTCTGATTATGATAAAGATTATAAATCTTGTGTTTTATTCATACCAATCACAACAAGTAATTTTTATATAAAAATCTTCTCCTACCTTAAGTCTTCAACTGATTATTTTGATTATTAATTATAGAAATAAGATTTATGTATTGTGTCAGCCATCTTGGAAACATTAGGCATAAATTTCTTCCTCTCATCTTTATGAATATTAATACAAAATATGATCAATTTCTGCAAGGCAGTTAATCTTCAATTTTTTTTAACGTAAAATGGCAGCAATCTTGGAAACCGTGGCCGTTTTGAAAATTTATTACTGTGTATCTCTTGGAAACAACGACAGTAGAATACCGAAGGAACAAAGAAGTGGTATGTACAAAAACATGGCCAAAACGAGAACACAGAAAACTATAACGCAAGACAGCTACAAAGCACAGAAATTAAAAAACACAACATTCAAAACTAAGGCACTCAAAGTGTGAACTCCCGTGAAACCGACAGTGACATTAGGTGTTCCGGAAGGGTAAGCATGTCCCGCTCTGTTAACAGCACTCGTCACACTAAAAGTGAGTCAATGTAGGAAAACGTCAAAATTGGTATAATCGAATCCGTTAAGACGTGAAATTAGCTGAAAATGTCCGCTTTCATTTTAGACACTGGCACGTCAAATCTTTCGATGATGTTATGGTGACGGCCATATAATTTCTTGAGGGATGAAGTTAACATAGGTTGAACAAATCCCTGACTAAGCAGCTTTTGATACAGTGTATTTGCTCAAGAAATCAATGTAGTATAAACTACACGCTCGACAGTAACCAATCAACTGTTAATATACACTCTATAGGCTGGAGAGGTAGGTATATTGCTGCTAAGAAAGGAAAAGTTCACATTTCGGAAGTTAAGATGATGACGATGACCACCATTATATCTACTAGATTTGTAATTGCGAGCAATAGCCGATATCACCCAGACAGTCAGTTCGGCCATTCCATCTGATTTGCATCCTCAAGATCTAGACAACAATTTTCGTTGAAATCGGACGAATTGAAAACATTTACGCATATTTATTTTTTTCCTTTTGTTTTGTTTTCATTTTGAAAATGTAAACCCAAAGGAATTTAACTTCGGATTGTGGTTTAACTATGCACAAAGTTTGAAACCATTTCAAAATAATCACTCAGACAAAACTTATTGGAAAAGAAGAATACCAATAAGAAGAAACGCGGATTAACAGCACGTCACAGGTGATATAACAATATGTCACCCGACTATATTTGTGCGATATAGTTGTTATTGCGTAATACACATCCACTATCTCAACATCAAAAATGAACTGAACGATATATTAAATAGGTTAATGTTTTCTAAAATATTTCTTTTATACTGAAAATTTAGGTGTATTTTTACCTAAACTTCCGGGTACGTGGTTATTTTCACGATTTGATAGGCCATGTTTTGTCTGAACTGAAATTATGTTTACAATGAAAAACCATGACAAGTTTAGAAATTGTAAATATTTTCAGTCGGCGTAAATATGAACACATACTGGTTGTTATAGTTGGTAAAAAAGGCACCTTGTATATTAGTAGTATGTATTGTACAGAAGTGTGTCACATTCTAGATTGGTAAAAAGTACATGAAAAAGACGATACGTTACTATCTTCTCTGTTCAATCCCTGTCTACTACTGCAAGGTTCTGGCTTCTTGTCTGAAAAGGTTCAAGTGTGTATTCGTCAAAAAGTAAATACGTATAATGAATCATGTATTATATTATAATTTCGTATTATATTTAATGCAACGTAAGTCATTTTGAATATACTGAAATATATACACACACAGTGAATGTATAAAATTATGTTTATAAGAGTAAAACTAAATAGCTACATAGAATATCGTAGTAGCAACTCTTTTGACTGAAGTCAGACTTGACTTAAAACTTCCGTTATACACACATAAGAAAAGTTAAATATCCCATTCTCTCAGATGAAATATCAGACCTATCCTATACTATTTATTGATACATCAAAATCTCAGAAATGAGGAAACCCAATACTTTCTTAGATACATTGCATTAGGCCTCCGTAAAGTGCAATACCCCATATTCTCCAAAGATACATCAGACCTCGGAGAAGTTAAATATCATACACTTAAAATGATTCATCAAGCATTAGTAAAGTCTAATATACTTTATTCTCCAGTGATGCCTCAGACTTTGACTTTGGAGATGTCCAATATCATACACTCCAAATGATACCTGACTCCCAAGAAAAGTGAAATACTTAATATTACTACTCTCAAATACATTAAACTTATGATACAGCATATGCCAGGAAAGGGTAATACTAATGATACATCATATATGAGAGAAGTGTAATACTTTCGAATGAAATATTAGATCTCAGAGAAGTCTAATATCCGATTATCTCCATTTATAATTCAGACCTCAGAATATCCAACACTCATCAAAGATACATCATACCCCGGAAAAGTCATATGTCTCAAACTTCTAATGATACATCAGACCTTAGACAAGTGTAATATCCCACACTTCCAATGATACGTCAGACCCAAGTGAATTCTAATATCCAACACCTTTAATTATACGTCAGACCCAGATAAATCTAATATCCAACACTTCCAAAAATACGTCAGACATCTGTGAATTTTAATATCCCACACTCCTAATTATACGTCAGACTCAGAGAAGTCTAATATTCCACACTTCCAACTATCACCGTGTATCATCCGTACACAGGAAATAGGTACCAGGACTGGTTTTCGTTTGAATTTCAATGACGGTTACCATAAGTGTACGTGGATCAAGTTTATAGCTACTAAGTAGCTATACACTGATTTACACTGGTACTCCCCTACACTAATGGTATATTTCATTGAAATTTAGATGAAAACTAGTCATGGTGTGATTATACGTCAGACCTCAGTGAATTCTAATATCCCATCACTCCCAATTATATGTCAAAGTCAGCGAAGTCTTATATCCCACACTTTCCAATGAAACGTCAGACCACAGTGAATTCTAATATCCCACACTCTCCAATGATACGTCAGACTCAGAGAAATCAAATATCTCACACTTCCAATGATACGTCAGACCACATTGAATTCTAATATCCCACACTCCCCAATGATACGTCAGACTCAGGGAAATCTAATATCAACAAACTTCCAATGATACGTCAGACCACAGTAAATTCTGATATCCAACACTCCAAATTATACGTCAGACTCAGAGAAGTCTAATATCACATACTCTCCAATGATACGTCAGACTCAGAGAAGTCTAATATCTCACACTCTCCAATGATACGTCAGACTCAGAGAAGTCAAATATGCCACACTCTCCAATGATACGTCAGACTTCAGAGAAGTGTAATAAATCCAAACTCTCGATGATACGTCAGACCTCAGAGAAATGTAATATTCCAAACTCCCTAATGATACGTGAGACCTAAAAAAGTATAATATCCCCGTACTGTCTAATGTTTCACCAGACACCCAGAGAAGTCCTACATTCTACGCTCTCCAATGAAATATAAGTCACACTAATACGTAAGACCTCAAAGAAGTCTAATATTCCATGGCGTGCAATGATACGTCGAACCTCAGAGAAGTTTAATATCCCATGGTGTGCAATGATACGTCGAACCTCAGAGAAGTCTAATATCCTATATTGTCCAACATTACATCAGACACAAGAGAATTCTTATATTCAAAACTCTTCAATTATACGTCGGAACTAAGAGGAGTCTAATATCCCATATTTTCAAATTTAACATCAGAAACCAGAGAAGTCTAATATCCCACACTTCTAATGATACAATTCCATCCTCGGGTTCACATTTCTAATCAACAGAAACTCGGAAAGCCTCGTTTCTGACTGGAAATTGTGAACCCTGGTTTTATATTCCGCACTATCAAATGATACGTAAGACCTCGGAGAATTCTAATATCCCATACTCTCCATTGAAACATAAGACTTAAAGGAGAAGTCTTATAATCCATACTCTCCGATAATACGTTCAATTCCACATACTGTCCAATGTTAGTGAATTATTC
>MJUU01069271.1:81418-92968 GCA_002080025.1 Modiolus philippinarum | reverse complement strand
GGGCAAAAACGAGAACACAGAAAACAATGACGTTAGACACAAAACAATGACGCCAGACAGACACAAAGCACAGAACCAGAAACCACAACATTCAGAACAAAGGCACTTACAGTGTGAACTCTACTTTCCTGATGACACATCAGATCCAAAACATTGTTACATTGCTAAATTCTAATTACATATAAGACCTCAGTGATATTATAATATTCTCCATCATATATCACACACAGAGAAGAGTGATAAAAAAAAGATTCTCCAATATTACCTCAGAGAAATTTCATAGCCAATACTGTCCAATGATATATCAGAAGAGTATCTAGACTCTAGACTCTCTAATTATACATCGAAAATTAGAAAATTATACTACCAGAAAATAATACTACATACTGTACTGTCCAATTCTACATCAGTCCTCAGAAAAGGCTTATGTCATAGTATAAAAATGTCCAAAATATCAAATCTTGAATTTTGCATCTTTTCATGTCATGTTTGGTATCAAAAGTCTTCATTTTCCGTTTACAATCTCTTTCTAACATTTCTATTTTAAAATAATTTTGTATTAACCGAACTTTTAATATTTTACTTATTTTTGTCATGATGTTTAATTGTACCGGCGTCCCAACACATATTTGTGGATTATCAGAGATGAAGAACACAACATAAGCCACAAACAACAATGCCGAGTTAATTGATTTAACACGTCAAAACGTATTAACAGTGGAGTAAATAATAGTAAATTGACACTTGAACTTTTTTTTATTAATTCTTTTTTTATTATTGGTTAAAGTGGTTTCCGGGGTTTCCAAAAACAAAACAGGGACTTGGAAAAGCGTCGTTTCAAAGGGGAGAAGATATAGACTTTCAAGATGTAAACGAGGTGCCGAGCTCTGCTTGGCGAGCAGAGTTTTCATGTATATATTTTGTCTATATTATATATGAATTATATGATGTCTGCAGAAAATAAAGTATGTGAACGTTCATGTATCCAGATGTTTCATTTAATGGATAATTATGTATATTGAATACGGTGTCATAGAAATCCCGTATCTCTGTTCACCGGACGACTACAACATTACTCTGACTTCTGACTTCAAATGGGAAATTCCAGTACAGAACTATATTTCACGTTTTCATCTATCGTCATTCGGTTATACGAAAAATTCTATTACGTAAAGTGGTGGAGAACCCGGGCGAAACTTATACTAGTATCCCATACTCTATACACTCTCAAGTGATATATAAGCCTTCTGCTTCGCATCGGTTGACAATGTTTTCTCGGGGTAACAATCTGGTCTGTCACCCTCCCAGCTATATGTTTTATACATATTGTTATCCTTACAAAATATGTTTACTAAAATGTATTTAAATGTAACAGATACAGTCGTGGTACTTACCAGAATCTGTTGAGACTTGAACGACGCATGGCTTTGATGGTTCTCTCCGTCCAAACCCAGCTGGAAATCAAAATCATGTTCTATAATTTATATGCATCTATAATTAATTTTTTAATTTTATCTTTTTTAAAAATAAAGAAAACTAAAAAAATGCTTTTATTTATGAATCTAAATGAATGACTTATATTATATTTTGAGTGACACAGTCAAAGAATGAAGCAAGAACAGTTGTCGATGGAAACGAATGCAGCAGCTTAGTGGAATGTAACAAAAAAAAAACAGAAACAATGAGAATAGTCGAAGGTGAAAATGACATGAATTTTCGTTCAGTACATGGAGGATATAAAGTAAAGAATCATTGTGGTATCTATAACTAATAATATCAACAAACTCAGGTTTTGACAATATTATGGCTGACATTGAACACAATCTGGGCACACAGAAGCTATAGTTAGTCGTCATATAAGCGGGAGGTTGATGCATCATTAAACCTGGTTTAACCCACCATTTTATTTATAAAATGCCCGTTCCAAGTCGGGAATTTGACGGCATGCCAAAAATGCTCTGAGTTGGATTGTGTTTCCCTGATTCAGTCGAATGTTATACGGTTTTCCTTACTGGTCTCTCCCTTTGATCGATTCGGACTCTTGTTGTCACTTTTATTGAAATGAAATATTTGTATGTTACGCGGCATTTACAAATATACACGAAATTAAAGGAAGGTAGAATCTGTTTTTTTTTTTTTTTTTTTTTTTTTAACAAATATTGATAGTTTTATGAGAAACTTTTACAACTCGTCAAGGTTTTGATGAATGATATTGGATATAATGAAAAAAAATCCATTATAATTTTGATCCTAACAAACGAACCATGTATATTTTCATTGAAGAAATGAAAATGTCTCATATCTTTTTATGGCCAAAATAGCAAGAAACTTAACTTTGTTTAGTTCTTGACTGTATGCACCATTAATAAATAAAAGCATACAAAATTTATATTATCAGTGGCTTGAAGTGGTAATTCAATAATACTTTATAAAGGAATCTAGATGCATACAAGGTCAACAGTAACAAACTAATATAGTACTTTATAAAGGAATCTAGATGCATACAAGGTCAACAGTAACAAACTAATATAAGTACTCACAGTATGTTATTGACGCAAGTACTTTTTCAAATTAATACGGGGCTTCAAATTAACAAGAAATTCAAAATTTTAAATGCAATGACATTTTAACATCCCAAAACATTTCACTATATGCTGAAAAAACATGAATACACAGGTGTATTAAAATAAAGCCCTTTTCAACTTACTTGGATTTCTTCCACAGTCAGTGACTGCAGTTGCAAGCAGTATACAATGTAGTATTGTGTCTAACATCTGTAATGAAAAGACGAAACTCTAAATACAATATTAACTCAATCAAATGTGTTACATATCAGCTATTATTAAGAAGGTTCTGAAAGTACTAGAGGTAGTTTACTTCACTACTCGGTAACTTTATGTCTCGCATGTTTACACGAGACTACCGGGGAGAGTTCTCATCCTAACTTTTCAAACGCGATGACCTCACTTTTCCAATAGTCACCTCCCTTTTCTTTGTAGCGACATTCCAAAAACACCTGTATATGGAGTTTACATCTCATAACTCATTCGCTACTCAAGGGCTTGTTTTCGATACAGTGTCTTCCTTGCTACAGCTCGGTTGCTTACATATAGACTGCTTAAGGAAGGATATGTTACCAAAAACTGAGAGTCATCACTAAAGAAATTTTACGGTTGACATCACTGTCTTGTAGATCGCTATGGAATATCTGTTTCGAGGGTGACAACAGATCTTTCCTTTAACAACTAAATTAATAAAGGAAAGATAACAAGAAACACATACAATGGCCGAGCATTACAATCACATGCCACAATCCACCAAGGAACCGCACAAGAAAAACAACAAAATGACAAAAGACAAAAGACAAACAGGGACAACGATAGAAACTCGGGATAGCCGGACTTGGTACCGCACTAGCAACAGCTAGCGGTAGAGTTAAACCGGTTTATGGGTACCTAAACCTCCCCTTTCTCTATCCCGTTACCCTATAAGTATAATAAACATCCAAATAAAACCCACTAACTCCAAGACCACAATCTTAAAAAGAAAGAATAAGACAAAACGTAATTTAGAAAGATGGGTCAAGGAGTGATCGCCGCTAAATTATCAGCTAGCTCAAGGAGCCTAGTCTGCTGGTAAAACACTGTCGCACTGCGGAATATTAATCAAATTCAAAACTTCCCGAAGGGTTGCGTAAAGAATCGTCATGGATTTCACTAGACATCGGCAGTATCAGTGAAAAGCCAGTATAATTGTAACATCCTCAGGTCATTGGATCCCAAAGCCAATTTAACTGAATCAAGAAGACTATCTTGTCAATATCCCCTATTACGTAAAGAATGTAAGTTACGTCCATTTTTTTCTGGATTTTGTATCAGTTTTTGACATTTTTGAACAACATTTCCATTAAAACGAGGGTGAGAAATGCCCTTAGTAATAAGCTGTTTGTGAGTCGCATTAAATTTAGAAATCAAATGTTCATATCTTCTATTAAACTTCTTAAATGTGCATATCAATATATGAAATCTGTAACCTAGTTGAAAAAGTTTTGATGTGATAGTAAGGTTACGTTCATTAAAGTCGTCAAGAGTAGAACAGACGCTTGCGAATTGTACCAGTTGATATATATACACCCCGTATGAGTGAGCTACAGGAACGTCGCCATCGAAAAGGGAAATTAGTAATAGTGAATTCAAAATCATTCCTTTTATCATAGATGTCCTTGGTACTGGATTTGGCTTCCTATTTCGATATTTTTTTAAATGAGTACTTCTTTTTGGACTACTTTTGGATGATGGCTTTCCATATTATTTGATTTTAATGCTGCTGATGAGAGGTTACTCCTTGAAACACGCGAACAGCATAATGAATGTAAGTTACTGTTTTATACAAGTTCGGTATTTTTTATCTTTTAGTTTTAATTTTCCCAGTCAACGATTATAGTTAGACCGAGAAATGGGTAGTATTTAGAATCATTGTTTGCTTTATTAAGTTTCAGTTCTTGTGGATAAATGAGGTCGACATAGTCTAAAAACTGGGGATTGTCAATATTAAGGATATCGTCGATATACATGTTGTTATCGTTAAAACTTTATCACTGTTTTGTATGGTTCCATCCTGTAGTTTTTTTTCATAAAGTCCCATTCGTAGCAGAACAGGACAAGATCTGCAATGAGAGGTGCAAAGTTTGTACACATGGGAATTCCAATGACCTGTTGATAGACGATGTTGCCAAAACGAACAAAAATGTTGTCAAGCAAAAGATTCAGTGCCATAATCATGTCATCACAAATCTAGGAACAATGATTTTTGTAAGTGATGTTAGAGAAAAATCCTTGCTTTTTATTACATCAAATGAACTGTATACTGTAAAGTTTGTTTTCCCTCTACCGTATTTGACTTGACTACCGGAGTTGACATATTCAACACTTATAAGAATCAGGAGATGCTTGCTCTCCCGCCACACCTGATCTCATCCATGGTTTTTATTTCATCCGTGTTGTTCATCTGTATGTATGTCTTCATTTTTTGTCCCGTACTCATGTGGTGTCCTTGTTTCTTAGTGTTTCTGATGTTGCAGTTGTCCATAGATTGTTCGTTCTTCTGACTGACGGTTCGGTTCACACTTAATTTATTTGTTCTTTGCCATGGCGTTTGCTCCGGACAAATTATTGTACAAGTTGTGTTATTTTTCAAGAGTTTTATCTTCTGAAGAATTGTGAGACATCCATCTGTATTTTCTTGTACTTAAACTAAGTTGTAGTAACTTCTAACAATAGCTTTACTTGTTGTCCTCAATATGTAAGAAAGTTTTAAACTTATCTTAGTGGTTATGGTTTCTAAGATATCTCGTCAATATAATTACATGTTTGTTATAACATGTTAATTATATAATTTTGCTTGTTCTTTAATATGTGAACTAAGTTACAGTGTAGTCTCATAACAAGTTTGTGCAGTTGTTTGTTCAAATTTAGATATCAAAACAGGATTTATGTAGTTATGGTACTAACGAGTTTCCGTACGTTTGAGGTAAATTATATTACAACCAAGTCTGGGTTAGGCTTACTAGATCAGGAGATTTCTGTTGTTTCCAATTAGTTCCAGCAACTGATATCGTAAGATTAATGAAAGACTGGAAACAAAAATGTTCACCAATAACTAAATACCGAAGTTACTGTGAATTTTGATTCTGCATATGCGCATTTCGACAACTTATGTCTCTTCAGTGCAGATAAAATCTAAACATGTGGAAGACCATAATGTCAAAGCTGTTTAAAATCTGATAGGAACAAATTACCAAATATGATCTAAATAGGAAACCAATATCAGCTAAGGCCAGAGCTTTGCATGAGGGAGATACTCCTTAGTTTCAACAAAATTTACAAAATTAGATATTGTATGGTTTTAAATAGAATCGGCTTTCGGGTCAGCACCGAAGTACTGACTACTGGGCTGGTGAATACCCTCGGGGACTAACAGTCCACCAGCAGTGGCATCGACCCAGTGGTAACAAATAACTAAATACCGAAGTTACTGTGAATTTTGATTCTGCATATACGCATTTCGACAACTTATGTCTCTTCGTTGAGTTTTGGCTATTAATTTTAAGAAATTCTGGCAAAAAATATTGCTACACAGCGACATGAATATAAAATATTACATATCAAACCAACATAAACCTAAAGACTAAATGATAAACTTACATCAGCCGGATGTCTGCATTCAATATAAGGGAATAGAAATGTATTTTGATGATTTGCTAAATATAGTTAGTGTATTACATTATCTGCATCGCTGAACACGAAAACAAAATTATTTAAATAACGGGAATTTTTTCTCTGAATGTTAGAAAACTTACCTATGTTGTTTACCTTTACTTACACGATGATTTTCAATCACCTTTACGCAATAAATTAGGAATAATCGGACTTCCAATGAAAAACTGCAGTCATATCTCGAACTCAATGGATAAAATTTTGAAACTAGATACCATGATAATGTTTCGGGCCAAGTTTAGAAGAAATTGACGTTCAAAGATTTTCTAGAAAGAGCAACGACGGACGCAAAGTGATGACAATAGCTCATGTTTTCCTTTGGGCAAGTGGGCTTAAAACATTTCTACAGCAGATACTAGTAGTCTAATGCTGCGTTCACACGTGATTCGAATTGAACACCTTATAGACACTTCGAAGTTAGGAACTGCTCTGGTTTTCTCCAGTTCAATGGCTACGGAATTTCGCTAACGGACCCCACTCTTTATTTTATAAATGTCTTCTAGCTATTCGTCAAATTTAGACCCCTGACAAGTTTTCTTAAATTTCTGTATATGACTTCTTAGCTTTTAGACAAAAAAATAGTCCTGATGTTAATGAAGGGAAAATCCAGAGAAATTCATTTCCATGGGGACAAACTTGTTTGGCACCTTTAGGCGAACGGCTTATGGCGTACGTCGTATTTTGACTACAAAAAAACTAAATCGGATATCATTCAAAATGGCGACAGCAGTACTGGCTGTCGCTGTACTTGCCTTTATCTCACTGAAAACTGCTGTGCCGAGGAAGATGAGATAATTTGAACAGCTGCAAGGTGTTCAATGATACCGTGTTTGTTTTTAATTGGTGAAAAGCCATAAAATACGCCATGTCATTGATATTTTATTGATAATCTCAAGATGCATTGATCTACCAAGATTGGTCCTACTTGTTTCCGGAAAAGTCGTACGCCTTTTACCGGTGGCGAACGCCCGTGCAAATTTTAGAATAACTATAATCACGCCTGGGAAACTCGATGGGCTCAACTGAATTTTACTACCAGGAAGTTAATTAATGCACAGTGAAACCTTGTTTTTCAAACAAATCGGGGTATGTCACTCCATGTAAAAGTGGTCAATGATCTTAAATATAACTAAAATAATATAAAAGTCTGAGTTTGAAGACAGAAATCGTGTTTATTGTAGTTCAGCCGCTTCGGGGAGATACCAAAATCCGGACATAAAGAAATAACTAATTTATCATTGTTATTCGAGAAAACAAAAGGGTTTTTGATTTATTGAAACTTATTTTATAAATTTATATGGAGTGACATTCTTTGATTCATCGAATTGCACATATTAAGTGTAAATCACAGATTTCCAGATGCCGGTTTTTTGGTTGAGAACATCGAGTTTCCCAGGCGTGTATAATATTTTAAATTTCTCTTCAGCATCTTCGAAGTATGAAGACAAATTGCCCATAAAAACACGGTATATTCGTTTATGGTTGTTTTTCAATATTTGTAACCTTTATTTTTCCTCATTTGTACTCTTTCCGCCATCTTGAAATGAAACTTCGCCGCCCTCGCTTGAGTCTGGAGACAGGAGACAGCGGTAAACGTCGTTTCTGCGCGCGCATACTAAGTTCCCTGAAACAAGTATACCGGCGGTCATCCGCGGCTGATAGGCGTAAGGCTTTAAATGCCAAACTATTTGGTTCTCAAAATTTTCAATGTCTTCTATCTCCGTTGACAGCAAGTCGCATTCAAATACGCATCATGCCCGAACGTCAATTGACGTCAATGTGAATTTGACATTTACGAAGCGAATTGGAATGCGCATTCGAACAATGTATGTTGAAAAAGTATGACACAAGTCATGAAAGTGCGAATTTTATTTTAATTAAGTAAACTGAGGACAGGGAAATGCTACAGAAACTACAGAGCCCCTTAATGTCAGAAATAATTCATTACTTGATCCGGAAACACCTTTTTTTTAACCGAGCAACAAATTTATTGACTTCAGTGTCTCTGGTTTTGTTGGATAATCTCTAATCACATTACAAATGTCAAAACAATTACCTTCATTATTGACATTCATTTGCATTTAAGAGACATACTACGTCGAGATGACCATTTGCAAACCTAGCGGAGGAGAAGACATAACTAATCTTCCATTACTGACACGTTGGCTCGGAAATGGATCATTTGGAAAGCTACAACTAAATATTTAAGAAATGTTATAAAGACAAGGAACATCTCCCTATTGTAATCCTCTGTCCTTAAGGAGACATGTGTTTCCTTTTTAGGATATTTTATTTTGTATCAGTTCTTTCATAAGTAATAATTTTTGCTCTTTAATATTATTATTTGTACTAAAGAGTTTTTTTTCTCAATGGTCTTAATCATATACAATGTATTTTTCTATTCCTTATAAAAATACAGAGCCTATATATATATAAAAACTATAATCTATACTCCATTTGATCTAATTCTCATGAGAAAAATGTCTTATTAAACAAGAAAAATGAATATTGATCAACTGGTAATCATAAAAAAAATTAATATACCTTCTAACTATTAATATGAATTTCCTCCTTTTATTATACTTTGTCCATGTAATTTGAAATATATATGAAAAGGTAAGATTGATTATAAAAATCTTCGCGTTCATTTTAATATGAGAAATGAAGATTTATGATTCCGATTGAGTGTCTATATACTTAGATTCCACTGGACTATTAACAATAACTATTTGCTACAAACTTTGAAGACGCTGCTCCGGATATGTTGGCTTTGAAAATAGTTGCTGTATTCATTTGTTCGCTATGTCTAATTCTGAACTTAATATCTGTGTATGTTTTAGCAACCACCACATCACTAAAGAGATCGAGATTTAAAACATTAGTGCTAATGTTAAGCTTAAGTGACGCTGCGGTAGGAGCAGAATTTTTAGCACACGTTATTGCTAACTTTTCGAACGGCAATCGGACAGCCCTTCTATATAGCTGTTTAGTTTTGAAGCACCTTATAGTTGGAACGATGATGTTTTCACTATATCAAACGTTATTGATATGCTTGGACAGATTGAATGCTACATTCCTTGTGAAAAGAACATTTTTGAAGAAAATGACTCGAATTAAATATGTAGTGTTAAGTTTTTTCATTATTCATTTATTTACTCTCGTTCATTTAGTGTATGATATAACACAAGGGATAAGACCATGCAACGTGTCGACTACCGCCACACCAAGTTTTGTGCTAGTCATGGACATTCCGGGATTTTTACTTATCATAACGGTCATTGTTCTTTACTTAATTGTTATCGCCAGACTTGTAAAACAACGGAAATGGCGTGTCCCTCACAACTCAGCTTCATCAAACAACGAAAGGGCAACATTTGACAATGGAAAAATTCGTAAAAATGTGTTAACTCTTGGAGCCATTATTATTGTTGCATTAGCTGCAAATGTCCCTAGATTTGTCCTCGCAATATACACATATGGCCACCAATCCAGCAGACCACTACAGCTACTAAAGATAAGTAACCATTTTCTTTTGCTGAATACTGTGTTTGATCCAGTTATCCATGTTTTGCGAATACGGGAATACCGTGATAAGATAAGACATATATTCAGTAACAGAGACATGGACCAAGAGAACCATACAAATGTCGTCGCTTTAACTAGCATCACACACATTTGAACTCTTACAATGAATCACAGCTGTCAACTGTGAGAGAGACTTTGAGGAAGGATGTTTTAACGAGAAATTCGTCTAGAAAAAAAAATTAAAAACATTTCTCCACCATTTCCCACTTTTGCATTTAAACTGATAAAGTGAAGTTATCTTGTCTTATCCGCACTGAAATGTAATTAAGTGAATGATCAATTGTTATGTGCGAACTTGTAAGCAATTCGTTCAGAAAAAAGAAATGACTTGAAATATTGTCACTTGTAATCTGCAGTCAGGTGAATGGAACTGGAAAAGCCTGTTTTCATTTTTTTTTAGAGAAATTAACTAGGTTATACGAATGTTTATTAATGTAGAAAAATGGATTACATGTTGAATGTTATGAAACGATGCATGTATATTACTTGCGATATAAGCATCGTCCTCTAATGATATGCCAAGTTTAAACCGGTTTTGACCCGATGATGATATGTCAAGTTTAAACCGGTTTTGACCCGTTAGATAAATTTTCTTTATTCAACGTATGTTGAATAAAGCCCCTTTGCTATTTCCGCCTAATCTTTTGGAGTATAATTCTCGGTGTTTATCATTAATCATTAGAGAAAAAGATTACACCACTTTATCCCGATCATTACCATATTTTATCCACCGTCGATAGTTATATTTAAAAATTTTAAAATGCCCGGCAAGCCTCGCAATTAAAATTTTAGAATTTAACTATCTCTAGTGGATAAAATATGGTAATGAACGGGATCTTGTGGTGTGATCTATATTTATTATTCAAAAGGTGTATAAGTTGACGATATACTTATAAGTAACCTTGAGAATTTATAAAATTTATTTGAGCAAGTTTTCTAAAAGTTGAAATGGGAGATTTATCGAGTTTGCCACGAGTGAAAATATTTTCTGACATTCTTCATCTATGCTACTGTCAAAAGATATACGTTCGGAAGACATGCTGCCGACTTTGTGGTACACATTCGCTCTGTCTGCAGATTGTCCAATCGGCAACAATTTCAGACTCCGCAATCACAGTCCACAAAATATGAAAGCACGGAAAATAGGTGTAGGTTGGAACAGGAGATTTTTATCATACTTGGTATTTAAAAAACCCAGGTCTAAAAGTAAAATGGTCATTTTATGTCTAATAAGTTTCGATCTTTGGTTATATGTTATATTTACATACTAGTTTGTAAATGTATTAGAGGAATGACAATGTCATTTTTATACGCCCGTCGAAATTATGGTATACCCTCCGTCCGTCCGTCCGTCCGTCCGTCTGTCCATCTGTCCGTCCGTCCGTTAACTTTTTGGGTTCCGGAGAATATTTTCTGTAACCTCTTGACATATTGATTTCATATTTGGAATATGACTACATCTAGGTGAAATACAGATCAGGTTGGAATTTGGTTTCAGTCGGTTGGTTTTGTACAGAGTTATGGCCCTTGGACTTAGTGAAATTTTGAAAAATATAGGTTTCCGGAGTTTTTTTTCTGTAACCGCTTGATATATTGATTTCATATTTGGTATATGACTATATCTAGGTGAAATACAGATCAAGTTCGAATTTGGTTCCAGTCGGTTGATTTTGTACAGAGTTATGGCCCT
>MJUU01069271.1:36166-75415 GCA_002080025.1 Modiolus philippinarum | reverse complement strand
CATTGTCTAATCGGTAGTTTGTCACTTCGACCTACATCTTAAGCTAGAGTGACACTAGGAAATGTTTATGTTAGGTCAATTTCTCAGCAGCTTTAAGTGTTACTAAAGTGAAAGTTGGTCAGTGGGTAAATCTTTGATAGTACTGCAGAGTATTCTGGATATTTTGTAGATTGTCACTTTGATCTACATTTTATGCTTCAGTAACTGATTAAAATTATTTTTTTTCTATTCTTATTGCAATTAAATGGACTTGTGATTCCACCTCAGTTCAGTGACCGGGAACTGTTATCCCGATTGACTTTGGGCAAGTTATCTATTGGGATTAATTTGTCAGCAGGGCACGTGATAGTGATTTTCCATTGCCATATACTGTAGATATATTCTCTAGTTTAATCATGAATGGTATCTCAGGTCATAGAAACAATTTATCGAACTTATTCTAATGCAATCATGCTTGCGACACTTATTTGGATTCCTAGCATGACGTCAAAATTCTCATTGAGTTAAAGCACTCTACTGTTGGACTGTTAATCCCCGAGGGTATTCACAAACCCAACAGCCAGTATTTCCGTGCTGGCCCGAAAAACGATTTCATTTGGAAACCTGCAATATCGAAATTTAAGAAACTATTCTTTAAAACGAAGGATTATCTCCCTCTTGAAAAGCTCTTTCCTTAGATGATTTTTGCTTTCCTATTTAGATTCAATTGGTAATTTGTTTTCTATCAGATTTTACACATATTTCGGTATATGGATTTCTAAATGTTTTGATATGATTTGCACTGAAGGTATACACAATGTGTGAAGAGACATACGGTCGATATGCGCATAATATGCAGAAACTTTGTAAATTACGAGTTACTTCGGTATTTTGTTATCAGTACCAGATATCCGGTGTGTAATGAAAATATATATTGAGTGATTGCATTAAAATTCAGAAAACCGGATTGTTTATAATGATTTGGTGTCGGATGATACATCGAAGATCTTGCTGTTGCAAATATCTATTTTCAAACTCTGCTTACGCGCCGCCCGAAAACCCAATTTTAGATTCTAAATTTTATTGATTGAATAATGCTGAATCCAATGTTCTGTGATTTTATTAGCGTGTAAATAAATGGATAGAGACAACTTCACGAAAATATGCCTCGGTCTCAGCTTTAACGAACAAATAATCTACATCAGTGTTGCTGTGGTTTTTTTTTTGTTTTTTTGTCAATCTCTCTCAGTACGCGCACAGGGTAATTGAAACGAGCGCACGGGTTTTCGTCCAGTTTTTCTAATAATGCTAACAAATAAATACAACAACAATTCTTTTATAAAACTAAAAAATAGTGCATTCAATTCTTGAATAAAAAATACGCATTTTTATCAATAAACTTGATGTAATAAAAAATACCAGAAACATGTAGTATTCCTTTGTCTCTGAAAATACTAAGCACTTGGAATACCCGAGGTTCTCATCCAACATTCTTTAATCTTTAAACAAATTGGCGAATTATACATTTTTATTAGTATTTAGTGATACAAGCTGTCATATGAAAAGAAACCTAATAAGTCATAATCTTTTTATCTTACATGCTGAAAAAAGAGGCTTGAGAAATAAAATTCAGTATTTCGTTTATAGTAATGGCTTTATACATGAATGTGTTGCATCCAACCATTTTTACCTATATTGTTGTCATCCAACCAGTATTGATTTAGTCTTCATTTTTTGCTATATTAGACCATGTTTAATTCATAACTCGCGAAATATGTCACATTTTTCAAATACACATAAAAAAATCATCGGAACTTGCTTTTTAGCGTTCGGGCCTTCATCTTAGTATGTGCGGTTTTAACTTCCATACATGGACGCTGATTGACACGATTTGTGGACGAATTCATTAACGATTTAAATGTAATGTTTAGGCTATTGTTCTCTTATGAGACATGACCGAAGAATGGACATACACTTAAGAACTCTAAAGCATTAGAAAATGAAATAAGTCTAGTTGTTTAAGTTAAGCCATCTCAACGCCAACCATTTTCGACTTATTTTTTAACATCCAACCAAAACTTAAACTAGACTTTATACCCCGTGATATTTGATATTTACTTACATTGAAAACTTATCATACTGAGACTCAAAGTATGGAACAAACTGTTGTTTAATACCATTGCGGAATAAAAATTAGAAATAATCGAGCGAATTATGTTATTAGATACGAGTGAGAAAGGGAATTAACAAAATCTTACAATTCTTTTTTCTTCATTTTTTTTCTAATGAAAAAACAAGTTCAAAATCAAAGGTAAAAGGAAAATTCGATGTTAATAAAATTGAATTTTTTGAATTACACTAAAACATTTGTAAAATCACCGAGATTACTTAAAATCATTTCTATGGTGTATATCATGCCGAATTAGGAGGGTAAGTGTTTCAGCCAATAATGATACTGTTGGGACTAATTATGCCTCTTTTACCCGATTAATCACGTTATTCAAATGAAGATCTGATCAAACACGGTTAGTTTAGAAATAAAAATAAATAACCAAATCCTTTAATTTTGGTTTCCGTTATAAAGGCGATGTTTTTTGTTGAATAATCGTCAATTTAAGAATACCCTTATCTAATGAACTCGAATGTAAAGAGAACATCAGCATCATATTTGTACTATATATTCATACATCTACGGCATATGGGGTCTATATTCCACAAGTCATTCGTAAATGTCGTGTTTGTAAATGTAATAATAACATCAATTTTGTCAACAGAGCCATAATACTGTCTTAGAATTTCCAATAACCGTTGCACTTACCACTTCACTACAGAAGTTTTTACATTCATTAAGAGACATTTTTATGTACATTTAATGTTTATTACAGAACTTAAAGCAACCTACGGATATTATCACTAAGCACCGGAGTGTATTGGAGCAGATTGTGCATGAAAGTTCATGAATACTCTTCCGAATTTCATGTCTTTACCTGAAAATTTTCCCTGCAACTGCTAGAACTTTTCATCCTTATTTCAGGGTTAAATCTTTTTTTCATTTTGTCTCCTTTTGTTTAACCATGTTTTTGGGTTTATTTCCCAATTTTTCATATTTCTGCCTCGATATTCGCTTGCCGACGCATTGTATGGTAAATATACTATGTTAATGTTGTATTATCTAAATTATCAGAATGTGTCCCAACCCGATCTTTTTGACAGGGCGTGGTGTTGTAAATTTCTACATCAATAACTGATAGTTTCCTTGTGAAAAGTAACAAAATACCGAAGTTACTGTTAATTTGGTTTCTGCATATGCGCATTTCGACATTCAGTGTTTCTTATCAAAATAAGATGACAAAATGCCACATTATGTATGAATTTACACAGTGTGTAGGTGTTTAGACAGTGCCTTTTCACAATGTGTTCACTTCAACTTCACGTCACAAACACACGAAAGGAACAGATTTATTGAATCGGTTCTAAATAAATGCAAATTATATGTTTTCATGTTTTTTCATGTTTGTGGTACAGGTTTGCCATTATATATACTATGGGATTCATAGATGCTTTTCCAAATCCCTTCATGGTGCTACAAGTAACATGCGCCGTAAATTGTTGAAGAATTGAACAATAGACATTTTAAAATTAAACCTTGTTACAAGCTTTTATCTTTATCACATAAGCATAAAATTATTCTCTTTCTTAACTAGAAAGAAGCACGCATATTGAACTTGAAAGAAAAAAAAATGTTTGGTGATGGTCTTACTTCTCAATTTTTCAATGTTTAGTTTTTCGACATAAAATCACCCAAAAAATATCGTTACGATGTGTCATTTTCAAAAACACCCTTCTTCAAAATAAGGTAACACTTCACATAATGTATTTCTTATTCTTCTATGTAAATTTTATTCAGCTTTCTATTACAGGTTATTTTGTGAAAATCTTATCAAATTTGCCAGAACTACTGTAAACATCTGCATTTTAAATTACAACATTTAATACAACTATATGTTTTATGAACATTTCAAGTCACCCTTTTCTCAACACCAAAAGATTTGTATTAATCAGACGTTTTTAACAGATTTTGTACTCTTCTTAAAACTGAAGGGCTTTATGTCTCATCTGTAGACACGTGTAGACACACATGCTACTTTGATTCATGCTTGTATGCTGATCAAATAAGAAATTCAGTTTTTTGCAAGTTAGTTGTGCTATATAAACAATAGGTAGTTTTCACGAAAATCTCCGACAAGAAAATTTTATGACACACATAACACACACACTGGCTCAATAGTTTTTGGAACTTGTACTGCAGTATTTGTTTTTTACTTACATATACCATAAACTGAATTCATAGAGGAGTATTTGCAGAGAAAAGTTTGTATATAATTGTGTCCAAACCAAAACCTCAATTTCTATCATGTTTATTGTGACTGTTTATTGTTCAAAATACTGTGAAAACTGTATTTATTATATTTTGCTTTTAAAATAATGTTAAAAATTATGGAAGATATTGTAAAGAATACAGTAAAATATGATGGGATTTGACTTATTATCTAGGAGGCTTCAACTTTTATGGTTTGCAATTGTACTTATATATCAAATCATTTTAACAAAGAAATACTACAGAGTGTTTGAAAAGGTTTTCTAACAATTTCAACGAATAATTCTGATGCAATCATATATTTATTTCAGAAAAATTTATTTCATCAGTGTGGAGGTCTTGGCTGAAATTTATTTTAAGTTTTTCAAAGATACTATGTACTAAATAATAAGGTATTGAACGTAGTTGTGAATTTTTTTGTATTTACTTTTGGCCATTTAAGTTACTTTGAGCTTTGATTTGCTTGTTTTCAGGCTCATATCTAATTTCAAAGTGTCTGAAAGCAGGAAAAACAGCATCTGTCAAACAATTTCTGCAGTAAATCTTCAAAAATAGACCTAGCTGAAAAAAATTTTTCTAGTTATATCTAAATATGCCCTCTATGAAATAGCTATGAATAAATATGGCTTTAATATTTAATTTGACCAGAATTAGGAGTTTTCCTTATGAGAGGTGATATCTTAATTTTAAAAATTTTTAAATCAAGATATAAAAAGACTAATGCAGAAAAGCACTAAAAATGCTAGTTTTGTTTCAATAAATGTCTACACTGTCAGAAAAAACAGGGAAAAGATTCTCTGTTGAATTTTATTTTTCACCATAAATGACACATAAAATGTCATTATATTGTGTCTAACGCGTAATTGTATTTGTCCGAGGGTTAGAAAACGACTTTTAACAATCAGCTTGCCCACCCTTTTAAAGCTGACTGTGTGACAAGTACAATGCGTTTAGCAGAGTATGCTACCTCTCAGAGTATCTGATGATAGCTCATTTTTTAGCTCACCTGACCCAAAGGGTCAGTGTGAGCTATTGCCATCACTTAGCGTCCGTCGTCCGTCCGTTAAACTTTTCACATTTTCATCTTCTCCTCTGAAACTGCGGAAGCAAATTCAACGAAACTTTACAGGAATGATGTATGGAAGGTCCTTTACAAAGGTTGCTCATTTCGTTCAGATCCGACAAAAAACATGGCCGCCAGCGCGGAACTTAGGTTTAACATTGGACCCTATGGGAAAAATCACATTTTCATCTTCTGCTCTGAAACCACTGAAGCAAATTCAACCAAACTTTACAGGAATGATGTACTAAAGGTCCTTAACAAAGATTGCTCATTTTGTTCCGATCCGACAAAAAACATGGCCGCCAGCAGGGAACTTAGGTTTAACATTGGACCCTATGGGAAAATCACATTTTCATCTGCTGCTCTGAAACGGCTGAAGTAAATTCAACCAATCTTTACAGGAATGATGTATGGAAGGTCCTTTACAACGATTGCTCATTTCGTTCTGATCCGACAAAAAACATAGCCGCCAGTGCGGAACTTAGGTTTAACATTGGACCCTATGGGAAAAATCACTTTTTCATCTTCTGCTCTGAAACTACTGTAGCAAATTCAACCAAACTTAATAAGAATGATGTGCTAAAGGTCCTTAACAATGATTGCTCATTTTGTTCCAATCCGACAAAAAACATGGTCGCCAGCACGGAACATGGTTTAACATTGGACCCTATGGGAAAATCACATTTTCATCTTCTGATCTAAACGGCTGAAGCAAATTCAACCAAACTTTAGAGGAAGGATGTACTTAAGGTCCTTAACAATGATTGCTCATTTCCTTCTGATCTGACAAAAAACATGACCGCCAGCGCAGAACTTAGTTTTAACATTGGACCCTATGGGAAAAATCACATTCTAATATGGCTTCCTGTATTAGCTTTGTAAATAGAGTCATGTTATAATACCAATATAATACTCTTAGCACATGCGCAAAAGATGCATAGTTTCTGTTGCATATTTTGAATCTATTTTTCATTTTAACCGTCTAAATCATCTACCATCCACTAACAACTTTTTTAATTAAATTTGTTTCCGAAATTCATTATGGAATTTTTTTACTTGAAAAGGCAATGTTCGGGACAAACTTTAATTTTCCTACTTGTGACGTCACAAATAACATCGTAATGTCCGGTTCGTAAGCAGCGTCGGTTGGAAAGTTTGAATTGAGATTAAGAGGACTTGAGGCATTTTCTGCAGTTAAATAAGCAATTTCATCAAACGAAAGTAAGTTTTTGTTGTATTTGTGGAAAGTTTTTTGTCCGTGTATTTGTTTATCAAAATCAAAATGTTACGGAACCATTAGATAGTCGCTGCTCGCTTCGGGTATAAAATGAGTGAAATTTCCATATCAGAATCGAAATAAATCATGCCCGCCAAATACTATATTGTCATTATAACATGGGCTTTCGTTGTTTTTGCATATTTTACCCCTCGCTAACGCTCGGGATAAAATATTTGCAAAAACAACTCAAGTCCATGTTATAATGACAATATAGTATGGCGGCCATGTTTTATTTCTTAATTTTCATCTTCTGCTCTGAAACGGCTGAAACAAATTCAAACAAACTTTACAGGAATGGTGTATGGAAGGTCCTTAACAATGATAGTGCATTTCATTCCTATCCGACAAAAACATGACCGCCAGCACCGAACATGGTTTAACATTGGACCCTATGGGAAAAATCACATTTTCATCTTCTGCTCTGAAACGGCTGAAGTAAATTCAACCAAACTTTACAGGAATGATGTATGGAAGGTCCTCAACAAAGATTACTCATGTTGTACTGATCCGACAAAAAACATGGCCGCCAGCGCGGAACTCAGGTTTAACATTGGACCCTATGGGAAAAATCACATTTTCATCTTCTGCTCTGAAACTGCTGAAGCAAAATCAACCAAACTTTATAAGAATGATGTACTAAAGGTTCTTAACAATGATTGCTTATTTCGTTCCAGTCCGACAAAAACATGGTCGCCAGCACGGAACATGGTTTAACATTGGACCCCATGGAAAATTCTGATCTGAAACGGCTGAAGCAAATTCAACCAAATTTTACAGGAAGGATGTACTAAAGGTCCTTAACAATTATTGCTCATTTCCTTCTGATCTGACAAAAAACATGGCCGCCAGCGCAGAACTTAGGTTTAACATTGGACCCTATGGGAAAAATCACATTTTCATCTTCTGCTCTGAAACCACTGAAGCAAATTCAACCAAACTTTACAGGAATGATGTACTAAAGGTCCTTAACGATGATTGCTCATTTCATTCCGATCCGACAAAAAACATGGCCACCAGCACGGAACATGGTTTAACATTGGACACTATGGGAAAAACACATTTTCATCTTCTGCTCTGAAACGGCTGAAGCAAATTCAACCAAATTTTACAGAAATGATGTATGATGTCCTCAACAATGATTGCTCATTTCGTTCCGATCCGACAAAAACATGGCCGCCAGCACGGAACATGGTTAAACATTGGACCCTATACAGAAATGATGTATGGTAGGTGCTCATTTCGTTTTTTCAGACAAAAAACATGGCCTCCAGTGCAGAACATAGTCGAACATCGTAGGGTGGTTTATGAAAACTATACTTTTCATTATATTCTCTGAAACTATTCAAACAAATTTAACTAAACTGTGAATGAATGGTGTATTGAAGGTCCTTTGGAAAGATTACTCCTTTCAATAGGATCAGACTAAAAACACTTGTGCCAATAGAGAACATAGTTTAACATTAGACCTCATTGGTAAAATATATCCTTTTTGATCATGCATGGCATAGAAGCATTTTGTCAGGTGAGCGATACAGGCTCAGTCTCTGAGCCTCGAGTTCAGAGATTCACACTGCTAATGCATTTGTATTGAAACGTTCTTGTTCATTTGTTTAAATTTCATCTTGTTGTTTCTATTTATGTTGTATATGAATAGAATTTCTTTTCTTTATTATTTATTTTGTTTTTGTTTTTGTTTTGTTTTGTTTTGTTTTGTTTTGTTTTGTTTTGGTTTGGTTTTTTTGTTGTTTTTTTTAAGAATTTTTCCCTTTTCATTCTTCTTGCTTTAGTATTTGTTTCTGGATGTATTTTGAAAAACATTTAATATTAAAATCGAGTTATTTTTGTAGTATCAAAAAGAATCTTTTAATCTCATTACAGATCTATTAATTCCTGTCTCCAATTTTTTCGGCTTCAGTTGCTGAAATATTGTAGAAAAGATAATCATGCCATACCCAAAGAAATGTTGTAGTAACGTGTTATAAAATGAATAGGGAAAACTAATAGCTTGCTTGTCTAGTTTATTTTGTGTGCATAACATCATCGGAAATGCACATGCCCCGAAATAGCTCTGCAGTTTGACTTGTGCATGCGTAGGAGTTTGTTACCAGATATAACGCCATAAAACTCGTACGCCCCAGTCATAAAACATTGATAGCACAGAATGTTCCAGTGTACAATCCAAAACTGCATACGTCTAGAATGAAATGCAATGTCATCCCTACAACTTTATAAACAATTGAAGGGAGTGATTAGAAACGACAGCTAATGCCTTCGCCAGTTTGTCTTTTCTTCAGATAAGTCAGCATCTGGATGAGGATGAATTTCTTCATAATAAATTATTGGCATTGTAAACCAAACACAGACTTCAACCTGAGTCATTCGTGCATGAGATTTATATCAATGTGGCCGAATTTTTATCAGGAATTCATGATTATCCAAGATGCATCTACCGGAACCGTTTTTATTTACAAAAATCATTATATAAATTGTTTAAAGAAAGAACTAGGCATTGATAATTCCAACGGCAATCCAACTTACGCAGCTACTACTCTGTCAAAGGATGAGATATTACAGAACCATAAATCTGTTTTTTCCACCAAGGATGAAGACACAGATCTCCCCTCTTTGTACTGGGTACCTAAATTACATAAATGCCCATACAAAAAACGATACATCGCTGGATCTGCCAAATGCTCTACAAAACCTATATCTAAATTGCTAACCTCCATTTTGACAACTGTTAAAGAGGGCCTTCAAAAATACTGTAACACTTGCTTTTCAAGAAGCGGTGTGAATGAAATGTGGATTTTGAAAAACTCCAAAGATCTACTTGACATCTTAAAATCTAGATCATTATCACACTGTAACAGCATTAAAAATTTCGACTTTTCCACACTTTACACTACTATTCCTCATGCACAACTAAAATCTCGGCTGAAATTTTTAATCCATAGATGTTTCTCACGTACGGACGGTGAAGATAAAGGTACATTGATGTAGGTAAAGAACAAGCCTACTTTGTGAAAAATGACTCCGAATCGGAGAAAAAATATACAGAGAAAGAAGCGATTAAAATGTTAGAGTTTCTGATCGACAATATATTTGTCCAGTATGGAGGACTTTTTTCAACGGACTATCGGAATTCAATTCCTATGAGCACAAACTGTGCGCCTCTCCTAGCCGATCTGTTTCTCCACTCTTATGAGGCTGAATTCATCGAAGGGCTTCTTCAAAATAAAGATAAAAACTAGCCCAATTCTTCAATTTTAGCTTCCGTTATATAGATGATATTTTGTCACTAATTTCTTCATCTGATCTATCCAAAAGAGCTCGAAATTAAGGATACCACAGACACTTCCAGATCAGCCTCGTTCCTTAACCTTCATCTTGAAATTGACAACAGAGGTAGACTTCAAACTAAGCTGTACGACAAACGCGATGACTTCACCTTTCCTATAATAAACTTCCCTTTTCTTTGTAGCAACATCCCAACGGCGCCGGCATATGGAGTTTACATCTCCCAGCTCATTCGCTATTCAAGAGCCTGTGTTCGATACAGTGACTTCCTTGATAGAGCCCGGTTGCTCACAAATAGGCTACTTCAACAAGGGTATGTTACCCAAAACTTGAAGTCATCCCTCCAGAAGTTTTACGGTCGCCATCACCATCTTGTGGACCGCTGTGGGATATCTGTTTCCCAGATGACAACAGATCTTTCCCTTTAAAGCTTAATTGTTGTTTCCTCTACCGGATTTGACATATTCAACACGGCGGGGGTATTATAAGAAGCAGGAGATGCTTACTCTACCGGTGCACCTGATCTCACCCATGGTTTTTTTATTGGGTCCGTGTTGTTCATCTTTGTGTGTGTGTGTTTTTTTTTATTTTTCTTTTCTGTGCCGTGTTCATGGTGTTACTGTGTTCTTTTTTGTTTCCGATGTTGCCATTGTCCTTGGATTGTTCGTCTTTGATTGACGGTTCGGTTCTCACTTACTTTCAAATCTGTACTATAATGCAAACTTATCTGAGTCACTCACGCATGAAATGTTCGAAACTCTTGATCTACTGTCAAGGCACATCTGCTGATAAAATATTGTTACTATATCTACTCTATTGTCTCTGATCTTGGCTTCAATGAAACTAACCTGAGTCAAATATGAATGAAATGTAATTCGAAATTACCATTTTTTTTATACCAACACAAAGGTACATTTGTAGATCCAACTAAGACTTACAATTAGTACCCTTTCATTGTTTACAAGCAGTTAAAAAGAAACATGCATTTTAACTTTGTGATGGACGAACGTGCGAAACGCTATATCACTTCTACAGTTGGCTACAGGATAAACAAAATTAATATTATGGATATAGTTCTAAACTGACAAAAAATATCGAGTCGGAAAGCTGAAAACAAAATTTGTAAACATTGAATCTAAATCAAACCGTGAAAAAACAAAGACAACGGACTTACCGATCACCATGTGCGCCTAAATATAAAGCAATACCTCGCTCCAATTATAACACTCGTCACGAAACAATGAAAAAAGAAAGTATAGATCATCATGTCCACACATATGGTAAGCAGTACCTGATCCAACCGTAATACTAGTCAAATAAACTGTTGACAAATGATATTTCTTGCCTGCCCAATCGCTTGAATCTACAGTAGCAGCAATTGTGTTGAAATCTAATTCTTACTGAGGGGCCAAGACCACCATTTTAATTGTTAAATAAGTATTCGCCCCTCAATACCCAACTGCATGTCAAATATCAAGTGGCTAGGCCGAACAGCAATAAACAAATTTAAAAAATTCAAAAATTTAAAGTCAGTGAAGCTTGACTTTGTGGAGATTAACATAAAATGCAACTGAAACTGATCTCTACTGATGGTAATGCAATGGCTACCATATGTGGTTGATGCTAAACAGGAAGCTTGCAAGCGCCTGTATTGCTCAACTGCACAATGGCTGATATATATACATATAACAATCATTCTGCTTTGTATGGAAATCGACGAACTTGAAAGGCTATGAGTACTTCCGACCACTTCCGTAACTCAGTTTTATCAGTCAGTAAAACTACACCAGTACGTGATTCCTTGACAACGACAAAAGTAAACAAAGACGGCGGAGTAATCTAGACAAGAAAATGGTGCATCATCCATGATTTTCATTAAGAAAACTTGCGTGAAAACTTGCATTCTATTTACGGAATATAATTAAGTTGCATTCTATTTACGGAATATAATTATAAGTATTGAGTGCAATCTTTTGTAGTTTTATTGTCGTGTAAAAGAGCTTCATTCAAAATGTGCTTCGGTTCACGCTTTTACACTCCAATAAAACTACAAAATATTGCATTCAATTCTTAATTCAAAGTTGAAAAGGTCTCATTTTCTAACTATATAAAGAAACCTTTATGTTATAAGGTCCAACATTTAACTGTCTCCCTACTGCCTGCCATCTTGGATAAGGAATGGATCTGCAGGACACATTTTTATAGAGAACTATTTGCCTAAACATTTTTCCCACTAACCAAATTGCTTCAGAAGAGAAGATCTCCCATGGGTACAAATCTTTTTCTGTTCTGTTACGAACAAGACTTCATGAAAATGATAATCTTATTTCTATTTTCAATAATAACAGCAGGTATATTGACGATATCCTTACTATTGACAATCCCCAGTTTTTAGATTTTGTAGACATGATTTACCCACAAAAGCTGAAATTAAATAAAGCTAACAATGATTCCAAATACTGCCCTTTTCTAACAGATATGAATATTTAATATCTAAATATGGCGTTACTAGCAAACAGCTTATTACTAAGGGCATTTTCTAATCCCCGTTTTTACGGCAATGTTGTTAAAAATGCCAGAAACTAATTAAAAATCCAGAGAAGCTGTGACGTAACTTACATTCTTTGCGTAATAGGGGATATTGACAAGATACTCTGCTTGCATCCGTTAAATTAGCTTTGAGATNCATACGGGGTGTACATTTCTCAACTAGTACGATTCGCACGTGTTTGTTCTACTCTTGACGATTTTAATGAACGTAACCTTACTATCACAGCAAAACTTTTACAACAGGGTTACAGATTTCATAAGTTGTTGAATACTTTTAAAAAGTTTTATAACAGATATGAATATTTAATATCTAAATATGGCGTTACTCGCAAACAGCTTATTACTAAGGGCATTTTCTAATCCCCGTTTTTAAAATTCAAGAAACTAATTAAAAATCCAGAGAAGCTGTGACGTAACTTACATTCTTTGCGTAATAGGGGATATTGACAAGATACTCTGCTTGCATCCGTTAAATTAGCTTTGAGATCTGGTGACCAGACAATTTTACATACATACTAGCCTCTCACTGATACTGCCAATGTCTACTGAAATATATGATGATTCTTGACTAAATCCTGCGGGAAGTCTTGAGTTTGATTTTTCGTACGTAGTGCGACAGTGTTCTACCAGCAGACTAGGCTCCTTTAGCTAGTCGGCAGATTAGCGGCGAGCACCCCTTGACCCATCTTTCAAACAACGGCATTAGAATACCGAAGGAACAAGGGAAGCGAAGACTACAAAAAAAAAACGAAATCCGAAGACCGGCAAAAACGGCAACAGGGAAAAACAAAGACAAAACAAGGACGTGAGACAGCTACAAGCACGGAAATAAAAAGACGACATTACGTATTGTCATATTGTCATATTCTCTCCTTTCAAGATTGTGGTCATGGAGTTAGTAGTCTACCTGAATTGGGTTTTATTCGTATGTTTTCTATACTATAGGGAAACGGGACAGATAAAGGGGAGGTTTGGGTACCCATAAATCGGTTTAACCCTACCGCTGGCTTTTGCTAGTGCCGATACCAAGTCCGGATGTCCCGAGTTCCTATCGTTGTTTACGTTTGTCTTTTCCTGTGTAGTTCCTGGCAAATTGTGGCATGTAATTATAATTTTCAGCCATTGTAGGTATTTCCTGTTGTCCCTTTTATTTCATTTGAAATAAATCCATTCAGCAGTTCACAAGAAAAAATCTCTGTATGCATGGTCCAATGTTGACTGACAGATCAGCACATAAGTCAGCATTCACAATATTTGGTTAAATCCATTTAGCAGTTCTCTAAAAGGCGATCTTTGCATCCATTTTGTCTAATGTTAAACTAAGCTGGTAGCCATGTTGGATGATGGATCGGAGCGAAATGAGTAACAACACTTATTAAATATCTCACAAGTATCATTCATGTTACGTTTGGTTTAAATCCATAAAGCGGTTTCCTAGAAAAAGATCTTTGTAGGATTTTCCAAATAGGATCCAATGTTAAATAAAGTTCTGTCAATTGCCGCCATGTTGGATGACATATCATTACCAAAGTAACAAAACTTGGTATGCACCTCACAAGTATCATTCATACCATTTTTGGATTAAATCCATGAAGCGATTTTTAGAAGATCTGTGTATGCATTTTTCAATAGAGTCCAGTGTTTAACTAAGTTCTGGTGGTCATGTGGGATGACGGATTTACACCAAATTTACACCCCTGGCAATATCACATAATCATCATTCTTGCCAATTTGGTTTAAATCCTTTCAGCGGTTCTCTCAAATAAAATTTTTGTGTGCATGCCCAAATAGTGCTGCAGACGGCCACGTTGGATGACTGATTAGCAACAAAGTAAAAATACTTGGTCAGCACATCATAAGCGTCATTTACTAGTCTTCCATGTTTTGTTTACATACATTCAGAATAAATTCTTTGTATGCATGTTCCCATAGGGTCCATTGTTAAACTTAGTTTTGCTGGTTGTGGCCATGTTGGATGACAGATCAGCACCAAAGAAACAAAACACAGTCATCATTTCATAAGCATCATTAATGTCATGCTTGGTTAAAATCCATTCAGCTGTTCTCTAGAAAATCTTTGTAAGCATTTCCAATAGGTATTTTTTTTTCTTTTCCACTTCCAGGTATTCATTTCTTTTTCCAGATGAATACCCGTAAATGCATGCAATGTTCTTAAAGCAAAATCAGTATGGAAACCCGGGGGGAAGATAACTGGTTTTCCAAAAAGGTAACATCTAAACAACATTTGATTGAAAAGTTTAACAACACTTTCCGATATTTGAATGAAAATAATGACGACTTCAATACGTATAAGGACATCTACCCTAATGAACTTACTTTGAATAAAGCTAATTCTAATAATCATCATTGTCCGTTCTTAGACATCAATTTTGATATTACCAATGGTAAATTAGATACTAAAATTTATGATCAAAGGGACGATTTTTCTTTTCCCATAGTTAATTATCCATTCCTGGATGGCGATGTTCCATTTGCGCCATCATAAGGTGTTTACATATCTCAACTTGTTCGATTTGCTCGAGTATGTAGTAACGTTTGCGATTTTAATGAACGGAATCTTTTCATAACTGAAAACTATTTCATCAGGGTTTTCGTTATCATAAAATAGTTAAAACCTTTACTAAATTTTATCATAGATATAAAGACTAAGTTCATAAATACAATGCAAACTGTAAACATCTAATCAAGACTGGTATTCCAGATCCCCTTTTTTACGGTAATGTTTTACATAAGAGTAAGAAAATGCTTAAACTCGCCTAACAAACTTGTAAAACTTTTAAATCGTCTAATTCATAAGGGTTATAATTACGGTATTGTCATCAAGTCATTACGTATGGCCTTCTTTGATATTAACATTGATTTTTGATGGGGTCCTTGCATCTAAACAAAACACATTCTAAATTTCTAAAATCAGTATTGCATGACCACGGGTTATGTATTCTGGTATATGCATGAAATCATTGTGCTAAACTCCTCGTGGGAAGGGATCTTGGTGAAAGCTGTATACTGAGGGTACTTAATTTTATTTGTCAGTTGTTAATGGGTCTGGAGCTGGCATGTCAGTTACCTGCTAGTAGTTGTTTGTTATTTCATATTTATGTCCGTATATTTAGTTCTTTCAGTATTATATTTCACAACTGACTCGGTCCTGTTGCTAACTTAATTTTACTGTTGTTACTATTGTTGTTTGATTTATCACATTGGCTATGGAAAAGTTTTGGGCCCAATAACACTAGTTTAACCCCGCCGCAGCAGGTTTGCGCCTGTCCTAAGTCAGGAAATTTATTAAGCCTTTGTGTGTCTTGTCTGTTTTCTACTTAGTATACTTTATGTCTATAGGAGTCTAGGATGGTATTTATTTCGCTGAACTTGATTACCCTTTATTCAAGGGGCCGACTCAGACCTGCCGTTGGGTGTGGGGTCTCCTCACCGTTCATTGAATATCTTATGACGGCTTTGAGTTGTTATTACTCCCCTTTGGGTCATTGTCTCTTTGACACACTCCCCGTTCCCTTCTGTTTTGTCTATTACATTGTACACTAAATCGCACTGCAGTTTAGCGTTTTGTCAAAGTAAACAAATTTTCTTAATAACAGTTAGTAAGCCGGAACAAAATCAACAATTTCTGTAACAGGCGATTTCATTTGTTCTCTCGACAAATACATGATTACAAAGCAACATGTACCTATTCATCTACCTGTCCATTAGAAAGAGTCGTGTTTTTTTTAAATAGTTCACGTGGCTGTGTTTCTATATTCTGTAACTTTGGGTATTTGTTTAATATTGTAGAAGGATTTGTTTTCGGTTAGGCACGGACCATTTGATTTTCAGGTGTGGGCCTGGGATTTTTACCTGAACTTGGATATTTTTCAAATATACATTATGATAGGAAATTTATTGAGCAAGGCCGACTCCGACCTGCCGTAGGGTGTGGGGTTTTCCCACCGTTCAATGAAGATCTTATGGTGGCTTTGAGTTGTTATAACTCCCCTTTGGGTCGTTGTCTCTAAAGTCTTGATAAAGAGGAATTTCATCCTCACAAGTCAGGGGTCGCTGTGCCCAATATCCCCACGGAACATCCATAATTTAGTTCTCGTTGATTGCGTAACTTTTTCTGGCAGAAATTTAGTATTTTCTTTATTCTAGAATTACATGTCCTTACTGTGAATGAAAGGAAACAAGCTTTAATTATTCTTGTATAACCATAATTTGTGGGAAAGTTCTTCAGAGCTGTCAAATGATAAAATATTAAATTTAGTCAATGAAACTTTTTACTGCACCAAAGAGACTAAAGCATAATTAAAAAAGTCGCCCCAAAGAGTACCGTTCTGAATTTTCACTCCCCCATGAAACCTCTTTCAAAATTTAGACCCCCTAAAATTATCCCCCCGATAAATAATGACTTCCCTCCGTTTTTTTTCAAAAGTTAGCATAGCAACTAATCGAAGATCATTTGAATACTTTGATTTCGGTTTTCAAAAGGTGGCCTGAGAAATTATTACGACACATATTGACTGAAAAAAATCCGATTAAGTTTTTTTTTTTTGTATTGACCTTAAGGAGACCAAATGGATCTCCCCTCTTTCAGAAATATAACTCACGAAATATACAACTATGCATAAATTATCTGTAATTGATTTTCGTTATTAAATACACAGTCTGATTAAAATAATTTGTGCGGCATTTTCCTCATTTAATAGCAACATAATTTCTATTTATAACATCAACGGAATTGTCCAGTGGAAAGAACCAATGAGAACGCTTGTTACGTTTCAACTATGTTTAACTTAACTTTCAATTACATGTACTAACTTTTTGGCACGTGAATTGTTACGATATTAAAAGTGCTACACTGCTGTGCAATTGAGTGTAGTGAAGGGTGTTTTCTAAATATTCAAAAATAAAAGACAAAGCACTTTATAATACTGATTTAATACTACTTAATACAACTCATACTTTAACACTACCGCTATCTCTTGCTAGTGCCTGTACCAAGTCCGGCTATCTCGAGTTCCTATCGTTGTCTTCGTTTGTCTTTTTTCCTTGGTATATATTGGCATGTTATTGTCATTTTGGTCCATTGTAAGTATCCCCTGTTTTCTTCTCCATATAAATTTGAAATGTTACGATTCGACTTCTGATGTGTTAATGTCAAAGATTAACAGCTTCTTACATGAAAGCATATCAAAATCGGGGTATTTTTCATGAATATAAGAAATCCGTCTTTTCTCGAGTGGAGTACATCGAAAAGAAAAAGACGAAGAATTTCTTAAATGAGTGAAATAAGTATCGATTTTGATTTTAATCGAATGTAAGAAGCTAATTCTTCCATCAAATATGATTTTCAATTTCCTGAAGCCTTTAATGTAGACGCAAAGTCCCCGTCCTTTTTTAAAAAAATATTTCCCATTGTATCGTAACAGGATTTGTGATGTTCCGTCATTCATACTGTTGTTGATTCATAAAAATAAACAGTTTTGACTGGTCACCAGGTTGAGACGAGTGCACGCAAACTCGTCTTACTACGGAAATGGCCATTTACGGAAGAAAACTTGGTCGTATTAAAAATCTAATTTTGGTGTTTTCTCATCGATTCGATTGCTTCCAACTTTTGACGATAGATGATCCATTGTTATATCTAAACAAAAATTGTTTGTTCTTTTGTCACATAATTTGACGATCTGCACCTTTTAACCAAAGGTTCACACATATACAAAACAGCAGAGATTATTGCAATGGTTCCAATCACATGGAAAGACAGTACAAAGTTTCCGGTCTTATCACGTAAAACACCTGAAAACAAAAATATTTTTATACACTGAATTAAATGATATCTTTAAACAGACAGGTACAGTCATGCTTTATTAGGTTATTTAATAAAATTGAAAAATATATGTTGTGTAATTGCCACAAATTAACATGTATAAAAATGGCATATAAGGCAATAATTTAACGGTACAAATACATAAAAATGTACAAATTAAAAAACAACCAAAAACGTAAACGTTCTCGAAGTTGCTTCGCGCTCAGGCATTTTGACCAACCCTTTTCTTATGAAGCACTTTAATTCAATTAATTACTCTGAAACAAACTTAACTATTACATATAAACGATGTAACCGTGATATCATTAACTTGAGGAGTGACCATCCTTACGTGGAGACATGATAAACAAGATTTTTAGATGGCAAACTATTACGAGTTGTTTTGATTCAGTGTTTTATACAACTAGTTATCTTTTCTTACGTAATAATTAATATTTAAACTTACCAAAAATAAATGGTCCTAATATAAATGAAGGTAACTGAAATACAATTGTAATAGAAAGTGCTGGAGGACAAACGCCAACTATTTCTACAACTAGAGGATACATTAATGCCAGTTGAACTCCTCCTAGCAATCCAATGATAATACAGAATATCAGAATTCCTGTAAAACTTGTCATTAATTGGTTACAGTGATAAGCAAGTCCACATACGGCTTGTGATATTGCTACTATATGACAAGTTTTTATATTTGGTCTATCAGCTAATATTCCGCAAATTATCTTAGAAATCACGTCAATGGCTCCAGTTAATGATACTAAGATAACAATCTTATAGGTCTCTATTTTATGTTGTTGTGCATATATAGGTAGAAATGGTATAAATGTAACTGCCACAATGCTTGCCAATGCATTAGCCGCAACGAATAATGTAAAACTAGGATTAAGTAAGGATACACATGAGTCGGGGCAACGTGATATTTTCTGTTCTGCCATTGTTTCTGTTTTCACGGATTTATTACTATTAAGTTCAGTCAAAGACAACGCAATAGGAATATATCCACTACCATATTTAAATACGTTCGGGAGGGATGATTCCTGAAAGGATTGGTCCATTGTAATGTTATTTTGTAGGTAAAGATGGGTTACACTCGAAGTTTTCTTCGTTTCTCCATTATCCAATATTTTAGACAAAACTGGAGCGGAGCCCCCAATATAATGTCCATTTTGAGCTATTTGAAAAAGTTTTGTATTATTTGGTAGATTTCCGTTTTCACGATGAACTTCATTTAATAGATTGGCCGATTCTTCTTTTGATTTCTGGCTATTAGATATATTGATAGGTTCATGCTTGTGTTTCATATCACCAGATACATTATCTGACTGAGATTTAAGTAGAGAACCCATAACTACATTATGTAATAGTACACCTCCCGTAATTAAAAGAGCGCCATGTAGGCCATAATGACCTAGTATAAACCCATAAAATGGGGGACACAAAAGTCCCCCTATACAACATCCTGAGGTCGCTATACTGTTAGCCATGGCTCGTCTCTCTGTAAAGTATGTTCCAAGAACTACTATTGAAGTAGGATAAATCAAAGCCATTCCAAAACCTGTAAAATATACTTAATATATAACAGTGTGATTATTATAATATCTTTTTTATGTTTCATGTGATTGAATGTAATTAGATTGCAAAACTAGTAAGAGTATTACATGTCACAATACAATATACTAAAAGAGGGTATTATTTCGACAAATTATGCCTCTTATTATTTTACCGATGATTCTATGATATATTAATTTTAAAAACCTACAAGTCTACTTCTGTAAAACTTTTGATTTTGTTGCTTGATATTGGATCCCCGAAAGCAATAACAATTTGAGATTTGTGGCATGTTTTAATGTATTCTTGAACTTACTGTGAGTTAAGATCACTGTTGAAGACCTCATGGTGACTTCAAGATGGTCAACAACAATAAAAGCATTGTTCTATTTCTTGGTTCTACCATGTAATTGTAGAGACTTTCTCTCGTGTGCATTTACTCAATATCCTCTCATCGTATTGTATACGTTTTAAACATGAAAAATATACCCATTTGCTACTGATTTAATTGTCCAACACGTTGGGTGTCTTATAAGAAGCATTAGATGATTGCACTGCATCAGATGCATCACCTGATCTCACCTATGGTTTTTATTGGAACCGTGTTGTTCATCTTTGTGTGTATGTGTGTGTGTGAATCTTCATTTTTCTTTCTATGCTATACTGATGTATCGTCTTTGTTTCTTTGTTTTTCCGATGTCCTTGGATTATTCGTTTTAGACTGACGGTTCGGTTTTCATTTACTTTAGAGTATGAGTATACAGAGTTTGGTGGCTTTTTATCCCCAACCCAAAATACTGTTTGACTGCATACGTCAGTATTCTGAAGTCTGTGAATCGTATATTTATTGTTACACAACTTTGTGTCACTCTATTAAAATTAAGATTTGATGACATTTGTGTTTATTGATATTTTTAATACGTATGTGTTGCGCTAGGACAATTATAACTTACCAACAATAATACTCAATGTAAAAAGTAAGAAATAAATGTTGGAAGCGAAGCAGCTGATACTATATCCAAAAGATACCATTAAACTTCCAATTATCACTGTTGTTCGTGGACTGATTCTTTTTACTATGTACATCATAACAGGCAAGGCTGAAATAGAATAATAATGAAATGTATAAAATATGTCTAGACAATTGTATGTGGTGAAATTGTTTCAAGATATGATCACTATCCGCTGAAAATCAATCTCAAACGGATTAACAATACACCAAAGAGAGGATTGAAATGAATTTATGTACATTGTACTTCCAAACTGAAACTGAACCCCTCTAATTTTTCATAGGATTAACACTAGCACGTTTTGACCATGAATGAATGTGACACAATAAATAGAATTTAATGAATTTTATACAGAATGCTCATAAAGATATATTAAATGAAATTATGGAAAAAAATAAGGGGGTCATTGAGCAAAAAATATAATCCTTTTAAAGCCAGAGGATTCCGAAAATCTAACAGAAATCCCAAAACATTAGGAGAGAACCTTCTTAAGTTTAGTCTTCGTTCGAGATGTTTGTGGTACCAATTTGTTTTGTTGTCTGCATACTTACAAGGTTTAATTTACAGAAGTTTTTTCAAATTTTAACTTTGGTACCGTTTGAGGGTTAAAAAGTAACACGAACGATGGATTTTTGAATGTTTTTTTAAGGGTTAGGGAATAAAGATAAGTATGAAGATGTCTTGCCTATCAAGCCCATGTCAAGAAGATACCAGCTATGACGTGAAGAAAGTTACTGTGCCATTGCAGGTGTCATGTCTGTGCACAACAAAAATAACGTGTAAATTGTACAACTGTAGTGTCTATTTCAAAGGCAAAACACATCGAACTTCTGGTGAAAACAATTCTATGTGGAAAACGCTTGTTATTTAGAACAATAAACTATAATTCAAAAAAGCCCATAGAACCTGATGCTTTTCACTTTGTAGTGGTCCTATTTATGTCAAAAATATAAAAAAAAATTACAACCGTTAAGCTGACATATTATTCAAAGTACAGTTAACTTTAAGAAAACAAATCATATGAAGAAAGTAGTTATTTTTTATCACAATTATAAATTGGTCTAGAGTATTGACATGTATGATGCCTTGGGCGGTAACATACCAAGAGCATTTTCTTTACAATAATCAATGATGGGATATGGAGTAAATGCACATGAGGCAAAGTCTCTACAAATACATGGTAACAATCAATTGAACAACGCTTTTATTGTTGTTCTTCATCTTGAAGTCACCATGAGGTCTTCAACAATGGGCTTTGCTAATACCTCACAGTAGGTTCAAGACGGTCCAAAAAACTTTTCTTTTCTGCAATTAGGTTATTTTTAGCACGTATAAAGGGGTACGTGTAAAGATGAACTTTATTATCTAATAGCAGTAGAAAACAATTTAAACCATGCCTTTAGCATAACAATAACATAATAATATTCAGAAGGCTGTCATCTTGACCATAACAGCCTTCTGTGTATTATTATGTTATTGTATGACGTTAACATTCGCTTCATATTGCTATTAACTCAATTTATGCTAGATAGACACTTATATCTATATCCATGAGATTTTGCTTTTGGTTGGCTTAATTGAAGAACCAGTCAAAGTTTGCTAATGTTTAGCCCTTTTCACCTAAATTAACATAGAATGCACGGAGAAATTTTTCAGCTTAATAGAAATCCATGAGAATTTTCTAATATATTTTCGTAAATAAATAGTTTATGATATTATCTATTGATTACATAATAAAATGTATATATCACCATGCTTTTTACGAAGATATTTTAAGAAGTGTCCGGTTCAAACATTATTTATGGGAAAAGGGAAGTAATTCGCGGCAAAATGGGCAAAATATGACGTTTCACATCTGTCAGCCTATTACGACGTCATAATACAGTTCCAGCCTGAAAATCAAAACTAAACCGTATCCGACTCTTCATTTTCTTAAATGCGCAAATGAATTGCGCAGCGCAACAGTGTCTATCTACCTTAAGAAGATAATTTTGATGATAAAAATGGATATTGCAATTTATTCAATTATTCAGTTCATATTAATTCTTGCAAGCACATTGATATTTATTCGTGGTTTATTTTCTTTCATGTCAATTTTACTTTCGTATCAGTGAACAGGTAACCAGTATCCTACTGACAGAAACAGCGAGGCTCCATTTTGAGAATTGTTGTTACATTTTATTCTAAACATTTTTAAGCCATTCAAAATAAAGTTATTTATATTTTAAGATTGCAGTGTAAAACAACATACGTGTAGTGTCTTCAGATATAAGATTTATTTGTATTCGACACGAAACAGGCTGAAATGATTGATGAAGCTCGCATTACCCATGTTTCTAAGCCTCATGCAAATAAACATCATATCTTAAGACATTACTCGCATATTGTTTAAATATTGATAATTAAACATTCATAAAGAATCAGATTAGTTGCCAATTACATTTAGCGTATTTCGTCACAGAGATGATCTCTTATGTGTGCACAAATTAATATCCTACCTCTAGTAAATTCCCGAAATGCTGATTGGTCAAACGACGACACGTGCTGACAGAATATATTTTGCAAGGGGGTGACCGTAAAAAATATAGTCATAAGCAGACATTACGTGACGTCACCAAGTAAACATCAAATATGTATTTGTACCAGTCGATAAAGCCTCCAAGAACGTTTCTTTTATTTGGAAGAAATATTTATATAACACTTTCGAACGTACTAATTTTGACGAAAAAACATTAACCAAACAGTACTACAACGATACAGATATGCTCCAAGTTCCACCTAAAGACAACACAATGCATACTATGTACTGGGTTCCAAAGCTTTACAAAAATCCATACAAACCTCGTTTTATTTCGGTATTGAGTAACTGTTCTACCGCTAATTTATCCATCCATTTAAGAATTATTTATCAAAGACTGTGAAAAAAACTTATCAAATCTCTGATGTAAATTACTTTTGGAGTGTTAAAAATTCCAGTTTTAGATAAACTAAAATCAATAAAAAGACCAGTATCGTCTATTGACAGTTAACTAAAATCAATAAAAAGACCAGTATCGTCTATTGACAGTTATGATTTTTCTACACTTAATACAACCCTTTCACATAAATTGATTAAATCTAAATTGGGACAACTTATTAAATGGTCTTTCAAATTTTCTGGTCTACAATTCATTTGTTGTAAAAAGGAAGGATTCTTTTCTAACATCCCTTACAAAAATCGTTGTTCCTGGACATGCAATGACATGATTAAGGCACTGAATCTTTTGCTAGACAACATTTTTTGTTTGTTTCGGCGACATCGTCTATCAACAGGTCATTGGAATTTCGATGGGTACAAACTGTGAACCTCTCATTGCAGATCTTTTCCTGTTCTGTTACGAACGGGACTTTATGGAAAAAACTACAGGATGGAACCATACAAAACAGTGATCAACTTGTTTCAATTTTCGATGATAACAGCAGGTATATAGACGATATCCTTACTAATGACAATCCCCAGTTTTTAGACTATGTCGACCTCATTTATCCACAAGAACTGAAACTTAATAAAGCAAACAATGATTTTAAATACTGCCCATTTCTCGATCTAACTATCATCGTTGACTCTGGAAAAATTAAAACTAAAATTTATGATAAAAGGGATGATTTAGATTTCACTATTAATAATTTCCCTTTTTTTGATGGCGACGTTACTGCAGCACNTGGTACGATTCGCAGGCATCTGATCTACTCTTGACGACTTTAATGAACGTAACATTACAATCACTTCCAAACTATTACAACAAGGTTACAGATTTAATAGATTGATAAACACATTTAAGAAGTTTTATAGAAGATATGAACATTTGATTTCTAAATGTAATGCGACTTGGAAACAGCTTATTACTAAGGGCATTTCTCACCCTTTTTTACGGAAAGATTGACAAAAAAATGTCAAAAAATGATTCAAAATCTAGAAAAACTGGGACGTAACATAGATTCTTTATGTAATAGGGGATATTGACCGGATATTCTTCATGATTCCGTAAAATTAGCTTTGGAATCCAATGACCTGAAGATTTTACAATTATACTGGCTTCTCACTGATTCTGCCGATGTCTTCTGAAATCCATGATGATTCTTTACCTAACCCTTTGGGAAGTTTTGAAATTGGTTATTATTCCGTAGCACGACATTGTTTTACCAGCAGACTAGGCTCCTTAAGCTAGCCGGCAGTTTAGCGGCGAGCACTCCTTGACCATATTTCTTAACCCTTCCGCTAGCTGTTGCTATTGCCGGTACCAAGTACGGCTATCAAGAATTCCTATCGTTGTCTATGTATGTCTTTTGTCATTTTATTGTTTTTCTTGTGCAGTTCTTGGTTGATTGTGACATGTGGTTGTAATGTTCCGCCATTGTAAGTGTTTCCTTTTATCTTTCCTTCATTAATCAATACCTTTGTTTCAGTTTTTACTTGTTTTTGCATCGTGTTAAATGGACTATCGGTAGGATATAAACATTACACAGTATGTTAGTGACCTAATATGGTACATACATGGTCAGTAAATTAAATATTGGGGTCGAGCTACGTTCTCGCCCAATATAAAATTTACTGACCGTATATATATCATATTAGGTCACTAACAGACTATGTTATATATATTATTCATATTAAACTTTTCCCTTATTTATTTTACTACTCAATTTTACCGTCTAAATCTTCACATAAGAGATAAAAGTCTTTAGGATATTATATATATGGTTAAAAACAAATATAAAATGCAAAGCACCTAGGGCAAAATATTTGAACAAAATTGGAGTAAGATCTTCGACTCTAAAAGGTAAGCATCTAGTTAACACTCTGAATATTCGACGTGACGCCCACATATTCAACATTTTTTTAAGATCAACCATATCCTGAAACCATTGGGTTTATTGAAATCAATATCTGTCATATATGTCAAATATTCGTTTAGTAGTTTCTTTTAAGACATGTGGATGGCACATTCGCATGGTGCAAACAGGAAAAAAAGTTAAACGTTTAACTTCATCTTAAGTGCATTAATGGTAGGTTTACACTGCCGATCAAAGCAACTCGACCGAACTCGATCTATAAATATTCATGAATATTCATCGATCGGGACACTGATCTTGAATGCTCGTGTTCGGTCTACTAACCAATCAGGGCGAGCTTATGGTAGGTTTACACTGCCGATCAAAGCAACTCGACCGAACTCGATCTATGAATATTCATGAATATTCATCGATCGGGACACTGATCTTAAATGTTCGTGTTCGGTCTACTAACCAAATCGGGGCGATCTTACTAACTCTGCTGAATTCGAGCTGTGTTCCCGAATATTTTTGACCTGTCAAAAAATATCGTGTAGAGGTCGTGTGCATTATATGTCGAGAACAGGTCTTGAAACAATCGAGCTCTGATCGAAGTGGTCGTGAACAGGTCGAAAAGGGATCGGTCTTGATCCAGTTTCAAAATTTTAGCCGATCATGCCGATTTCTACCCGACTTTTACTTATTCGCTTCTCGATTTATGCCGAGTCGCTTCCAGATCAACTCGATTAGTACTCGATCATTACTCGACTAACACGATTCTTTCTTTTTTTCGGTACAAGATCTTCCCGACAATATCCCGATTTTTTCCCGACCAGTATCCGACTTTTACTTGACCTCTCAAGACCTTTACTCGATTTAACACGACAGCATGTCATCTTTTCACAATAGCAGAGCATTAGGCTTTCAAGAACCTCAGTCTCTCACAAGGGCCTTACTTCAGTTTAAAGGAGCCATCCAATGGACCCCAATGACTATAATTGTTTGGCTTCCGATCATGAGAATCTGACGGATGCTATCTCAAGTGGGGACTAGCCATAGATTTTTGTTTTCAATTTCGGCCAATTGGCAAAGTAGTTTCAGAGTAGAAAGTATTTGAATGGATATCTAAGGTGGATCGAATATTAAATTATGTTCAACGTTGTGTGCCATCTTGGACTTCATGCAGACAAGATAGATACTATTGTGAAATTGGACCCTTCAAGGACTATTTGACCAATTGTGGCTGCAATTGGTCCAGTGAAAATCCTTCTGGGATAATGTTTACTTTGTTCCCCTTTGACAGTCATCTTGCATTAGCTGACCATATGACAGACACTATTTTGAAAGGGGACCATCATTTGGCAATTGTAACAAGTTTGGTCTAATTGGCTAAGGGGTTTCAGAGGTAACGTTTAAATGAGTTTTCCCATAAGATCCAATTTAAAACTACAAGTACATTCCCAGTTTGCGGTTGTATTTGATTAGAGGCGGACATGACGTTTTTTCACATTGGACCAATCGAGGTATATCAGGACTCGGCGATTTCTGGGTAAAATATATTTGAATGCAAAGTTCACGAACAACGGACACAAAATAATGACAAAAGCTCAATCTCGCTTTATCAGGATTGTAGAAAAGAATATTAGATTGTGCAGGCTAATAGTATAATTAAAGTATGACATGCAGAGAGCTTAAATTCAATCGACTATAGATTTGAAATTGAAACCAAAATGTACCCAATATACACACTCCAGAAACAGGTTCATTAAATACATGAATTCAAGAATAAAATATTGTTTCTTCCGAGCAGGTTTGTACTCTTATCACAAGATATAATTCAAGCTAAATTACATCAGAAAATGCGATTTTGAACATTTGTAACATGTACTAGAAGATAAAAAATTCTTTTAGATTTGCAAAGCTCGCCATTTTCATTTTTTAAAAACCGGGTTTTTCTACAGAAAGCAGGTTTTTAAGGCTATACATGGAAACTACTGTAAATCTAGTTACCACCGATATCATGTGATATCGGTATCACCGATATCATCTTATGTTTTATGTTTCAGATTAGTCCTACATGTAATGACAGGAAAAACGCCCAGTCGCATTCTGACGCATGTTGAGGATGGCCTGCTAGTATGTTAAAGCGAACATTTATTCCTCTGTAATGATGACTTTGAAGCATTTGCTATTGTACAAACAAAACTTCACGCCTTCTGTGTCAGACCCGCCTTCTCCGTTACTCTAGATCTATCACAGGTATCATCTTTTCTTTGAATCATCAGCCACATGGGCCACCAATTTTGCTGCTCTACCACCATGCTGAACTGTTCCCTGAATTTTCGCATTTTACCCCCATATATACAAACGTACTAACAGGACAAAATCGATCACACTCGACCATTTCACTATCTTCTCCCGAACAGGTCTAGTTAATTAAACACAAATCGGGCTATGATCTGGCTCAATCTGACAAAGTCTGGTTGGTCGAACATAAGTCGTACGTAAATCGTAAAGAGATTGAGAATGGTCGAGCGTTAGTCGTGTTAAATCGGGTAAAGGTCGAGTGGACGTCGTGAGCTAGCTCGATCAATGAATTTTATGACGTTGATCGGGATAAAACAGCATGGTCGAGTTGATCGAGTTGGTCTGACAGGCGGTGTAAACCTAGCAGAACAGATATTTCCAGCTAGTACATATTGTTTCATTTCGATATTCGTTGACATTCTTTTTTATCATTCATTGAATGTACAACATAGATGAATAGCATACGAATATCAAACTTGATTTTTCAGTTCGATATTTGTTTCGTATGTCCGTTTGAGCAAACTTTGATCCATGTATGCTTCTGTTTAAAAATACTTTATCGACCCCTGGTGCAGAACACAAAGGCATCACACCAATGCAGTCTAATCGGCTCTCGCCGTCTGTAGATATCTTAGATGTAATAGTTTGCATGTATGTCAGAGACGTTCTTTCCCGCAGCGGCGTAAAAATAAATAGTGGAAACTTGAAACGTTAACGGACTGATGAACGACATAAGCTGTGAGGAAACAACTCAGTATTGCAAAAATACAAAGTCAAAATAAGGAGTTTGACTCGATATCTTACCCGATCATAATAGATTACTTACTTGATAAACAAAACACTCCATTCATTAATCCTGACAACAAAGTCGTTACAGATACACTTTCATTATATTCTTTTAACATCTCGACGTAAAACAAACCAAACGATTTCATAATCCCGTCAGTAAGAACATGGAGAACTGTAACAGCTGAAAAATAGACAAAACATGCTATTTGTTCGGGGCAATTTAAAACGGTAAATATTGAAGTACTTAATGTTATCCAGCTCCACAATTTAGGCTTATTAATGCCAATAAGGCTATTAGTATTATCGTTATAGTATCATTTAATCTTCACTTGAGTGAAAGACTTGTAAAACATCAACAGTGTGACGGGTGCACGCATGGAGAAAATCAGGATTACCCTTCTGGAGCATCTTTTTCGAGGGTTCACACTGCTACTGCTTTCGTTTTGTCGATTCTTGTGTGTTTTTATTTATTTGTTTTGTCTTTGGAAGGTTGTCTTCATTTGTGTTAAATATGAATTACCGCATTTTTTTTAATTATTATTTTCAGATTTCCCCTATCTCACTTTTTGCTTCTGTATTCGTTTGCCGACGTATTTTCACAAAAGCAACATGTTCTATATCTTGAATGGATGCAAGCAGATATCCAGTGTTCTAGCTTTGCTCTTTCCATATTTTTATATTCTAGCTTTGCTCTTTCCATATTTTTATACTCCTGCACGGAAGGATAAGGAGTGTACTGTTTTACATATGTCCGTTATTCCGTCCATCCATCAGTCTGTCCCTATGCCATCACAACTTCTCTACAATGGTATATGATACAAACCGAAAAAATTTTCCATGTGATGTAAAGTCGTGCCATATCGTGGGATCTATTTTCAAATTTGTTGGGGTAATACTTCCTGTTAGTCAATTTTCGACACTTTTGCATTAAAGAGTAATTTGTCGTCAAGCTTTTCTCAGCAATAGTAAATGTTACCACAAGCTTTGTATAGTCACGCTTTTTATGGAAAATTTATAACAGTCATTCCATATTTATCGTATTGTGGACTGTCGGGATTCTTCTTTGTGTTAAACGAGTTAGTCAATTTTTTTACACTTTTGCCATTTTATTATGACAGTTGCAATCGGAAATTTTTCGTTTTCAGTATTTGAAACTGCTTTGGCCTACACATTTTTTTGTATATTAAGCAGAACCAGCTAATATTTTGCACAACTGATGCTTAATGTTGACAATCGAATTTGAATCAAACATCTCTGTGTAATATATTAACATTATTGTTGTCACCTTTCACAGATACGACAATTATTTTAAAGCATGAATTGTCGCACCTGTGAAGGGGATAACAAACTAAAAAGTTATTTAACCAATAGATTGCATTGATATATGAATAATCGAAAGCTTGTTCGTATTATCGGTATTATTTTTCTGTCCCGAAGACTGTAAAAGAAAAACAAACTTAACAGACTTTCAGGAACCTGTATCGCTCACCTTGACCCTGACTAACATAGACAGCCTTTGCTTAAGGATGTAAATTAAACTATGGTTCCCTTTGCATAGTGGTGTGAGAGAAAAAGACCTTTGAATGTATTTCAGTTGGGTCCAAGGTTGGTTCCCCTTATTGCAAGCGACCACCTAAAGACTATTATGCCAAAGTTTGATTCCAGTTTTAGAAGAGAAGATTTTTGAATGTGTTTTCATATAGGGTTTAGTGTCAAAACTATGTTCCTTGCTGGCGATCATCTTGGATATAGCATGAACCTGAAAAACACCTTTTTGCATGGGACCATCTAAGGACTATTGTAGCAAAGTTTGGCTCCAATTGACTTAGCTGTTTCAGGGTCAAATATTAGAAGTATGGTCCCCGCAGGCGGTCATCTTTGTTATAGCGGGGACAGGAAAAAAAACTTTTGCAAGGACTCTTATGACCAAGCTTGCTTCTAAATTGCTCAGCAGTTTCAGAGGGGAAGATCTTTGGATGTGTTGTCCAATAAGGTCCAATGTTAAAACTATGTTCTTGCTAGATGTCATGATGGATATAGCCCTGCCCAGAAAAACAGCTTTTTGTGAGGAACCACCTAAAAAATACCGTTTTGCACGGGACAATCTAAGGAATATTGAGGCCAGGTTTGGTTTCAATTTGCTAAGTAGTTTCAGAGAAGATCTTAAAATGTGTTGTCCCATAAGTTCTATGTTAAAACTATGTTTCCCGCTGGCAGCCATCTTAGGTATAGCGAGAACCTGAAAAACGCTAGGTTTGCAGGGGACCATCTAAGGACTTTTGTGGCCAAGTTTGGTTCAAATTGTCTAAGTAGTTTCAGAGGAGAATATATTTGATTGAAAAGTAAGGCAAGACAGACGACGGGCAAAAAGTGATGGCAAAGGTCACCCTGTATAGCCAGGTGAACTAATGAAGGAAAATAGACATTTGGTGAAAATCTGTCCACATAGAACGCAGATCATTATATTTGAAATCAATAAAATATCATTCAGATTCTTACCAGTTAATACAACCCATGCATATCGCCTTCCATTCTTCATTTCGCCCTATAAACAAAAGATGGAAATATTCAGAATTCAGCGTCACTTCAAAAATGATATACAGCTTTTAGACTTATGTTATATTGTGGACAATATATCTGATAATTATTCTTATCAACAAATAACCTCAAATTTAAATCCCCTCAGTAGATGTCCTGTGTACTGGATTTGACCTCCTATTTCCATATGTTTTGATAATGAGTACTTCTGTCTGACTCATTTTGGATTATGGCTTCCCATATAATTTCGATTTTAATACTGCCGATGTTTAAGTTTCAAAAGAAAATTAGAACAAAGTTTCAAAGACAAAGTTTCTAATCCCTGATTCAGTTTTAACTGTCTTGCAATATACATACGAAAAAAATCTGTATTTTGTTGTTTTTTTTTTTTTTTTTTTTTAAATATATAGTATTTCTCGTGTCAAATGATATTGATTGAACAACATAAACGTCAAAATGGCCTGACATTTGAAATATTCGCTGGAGATCAGATGTACGGGTCGACAGGTCGATGGGGTTTCAGATTGGTCTACGGATGGACATGTCACCAATTACACAGATCAACATTATACAATTAATGACTTTTGATGAGGTTAATAATACAATTTAACAACCTAAGAGATGTGATAATTAGCGAGGCCGGTTACGGTCGAGGTGATTATCAGATCTCGTGGGTTGTTAAATTGTGGTTTTAACCGAAATCAAAAGTCATTAACTATTTTTATTATATGAACAAGAGGCTCCCAAGAGCCTGTATAGCTCACCTGGGCCATGGCCATGGAGAGATGAATAATAAGGTTCAGAGTTTAAGCTATTTTCACTGCTAAAAGCAACCTTGGATTGGAATTTAAAATTTAGCAGAATGATTTTTTTCTAAAATTTCAGTTTCTTGTTTGATGTCAATGGGAACTGGAAGCACCATCATCCATTATAACCCATATCAGACCTCCATTCAAAAAACAATGGCAGGGGTTCCACTTATAATCTATATGATCGTATTGCTGAAATTATATACATTTTGAGCCCCTTTTAAAAAAAACATAGGTAATCAACGATTACAAAGTTGGCCTCGTTACTGCATATGAACACAGAAACCCAATTTGGCCAGGGTGTTCATTTACCATCCCTAATGCATGTATACAAAGGCTAGATGATCTTACCATGTACAATAACCGAGACCTGAATTCAAACATAAACTTGAATGTAAGTCAATCATGCGGGAAAATATAGGTCAAGGTGACCTAATTTTGCCTGGATGCTCACCTACCGCCAAAGATGCATGCACATGCAAGGTTAGATGATCCTACCATGTACAGTGACTGAGATCTGAACTCGGACGTTAACTTGAATGTAAGTCACTCAAGCTGAAAATATAGGTCAAAGTGACCTAATTTTGCCTGGATGCTGACCTACCATCAGAGATGCATGCACATGCACAGTTAGATTTTTGTACTATGTAAAGTAACTGAGATATAAACTAAAATGTAAATTAGAATGCAAGCCACTCAAGCGGAAAATATAGGGCAGAGAGACCTAATTTTCTTGGAGGCTGTGAGTTAACCCAAGATGCACCTGCATGCAAAGTTACTAAGATATATACCCAAATGCGGACGCGGACGAGGACGCCGGAGGTACTCCAATAGTCCCGGCCCTCAACTTCGTTGAGGCGAACTAAAAATTGGACAGAGGTTGCCCTCATAATCTAGTTTATACATATTGCTGAAACTGTAAATAAAATATGTAGCGGTATACCGTTTTTTTTTTCATTTCAGTTTTCTTGTCTGGTTTCCATGGCAACTAAGAGCTCCTCCATCCATTACAACCTATATCAGACCACAATTCAAAAATAATGTGGGCAGGGGCTCCCCTTATATTCAAAGTAATACATATTGCTGAAATCAAAGCGTTCAGAGACTCCTTAGTCTACTTATCTCCCTTTTCCAAATTTCCACTTTTATTATATCTATCTTTTAATTATAGACAATCCCTAAAAAGTGTGTTGATGTACATATTAATTAGAACTATTTGATATGTAAAGTATAAGTTCTAGTAATAAAAAGAATATTTCTGTATGAACAATAAAACTTTTGTAGCTTTTTTGTTATTAAATCATTTTAGGCCTGAATCTGTTTCACATTTAACCATAGGTGTACCCCACTGGCCGCCACCTTGTACTGTAAGGACATAAGGACCTTTTTTGCCAGGACCATCTAACCACAATTGTGACAAAGTTTGGCTTCATAATTGCACTTGGCTAGTAGTTTCTGAGCAGTTCTTTGAATTTATTTTCCATAGTGTCCAATTTAAATTATATTCCCCACCGGCGGCAATCTTGGATGAGGTATGAACCTGTCGGATATGTTTTTTTCGAAAGGGATCATCTAAGGACCATTGTTACTAAGTTTGGTTTTAATTGGACTGGTATTTTCTGAGAAGAGGATATTTAAATGTGTTTTCCCTTAGGGTCCAATGTTAAAAATGTGTTCCCCTCTAGCGGCCATCTTGGATGAGGTACAGACCTGTCGGATATCTTTTTGGAAGGGGCCATCTAAGGACCATTGAAGACTAAGTTTGGTTCTAATTGGACCAGTAGTTTCTGAGAAGATCTTTGAATGTGTTTTCCCATAGGGTCCAATGTTAAAACTATGTTCCCCGCTGGCTGCCATCTTGGATGAGGTACAGACCTGCCGGATACATTATTTAAAAGGGACCACCCAAGGACTATTGTGACCAAATTTGATTTCAATTGGCCGAGTGGTTTCAGTGGAGAAGACCTTTGAATGAAAAGTTTACGACGGCCGACGAACGACGGACGGACGGACGGACGACGGACGCCAAGTGATGGCAAAATCCCACCCTGGTATAGCCAGGTGAGCTAAAAATGATCCTGCTAAAATCTTTCTTCAACCCCCTCGTTAGTCAGCAGAGGACAGCACGCAAAGCAGAGAGAACGGATGGAGCATATTGACAATTGTGTCTGTCGCTGAAATGTCCATCTACTTTTTCCGATTTCGCTTAAATGTCCCTTTAAAGTTTCGCTAAAGTGTGCACTAATATTTTTGTTCAAATGTCCACCGATTTCGTCAAAACGTCCTCCGACGAAAGATTGATTTTGATGTTCTAATATAAATTGTATTTATTTTATAATAATAACAAGAAGTAAAATATTTTTGAAAAATGAATTATTTTGGGCTTTTGTAAAGATTTAGTATAAACTGCATAATGAAAACCTGACTTTTCAAACATATTTATGTAAAGATTTACAAAACGTTATATCGCGACATGTAAAACTTCTTGGAAACGGTATGATAAGTAAATTTTTTTAAAAAGTGAATTATTTTGGTCATTTGTAAAGATTTAGTATAAACCTGACTTTTCAAACATATTTATGTAAAGATTTACAAAAAGCTAAATCACAACTGGGAGTCCCAGTCTGGGACTAATATACATTGTAACATATTATATTAGTCCCAGATCACAACATATAAAACTACTTCAAAAGGATATGATAAAATAAAATATTTTTAAAAAATGAGTTATTTTTGGTAATTTGTAAAGATTTAGTATAAACCTGACTTTTTGTCATTTATAAAGATTGGGTTATGGGGTATACGCGGGAAGTGCGGCTTGCCATTTCAAGCGAGAGGGAAACGGGATTGAGGCAATAAAATCGCTGAAAAACGGACCTGAAAACGGGAAAAGGATGCCCATGCAACATTGGAAATTGAACCTGTGAAACGGAAAAAGTGACCTCTTTTAAAAGTCTTTGTAAAATATTCCCCGCGAATCGGCAAAACTACGGCATTTCGGGAAACGGATCTACATATGCTCAATGAAAATCAGGGACTATATATAGTCCCTGATGAAAATGTATAGTATATTTTCCCCGACCGATGCACAGAATTAGCCTCTATTTTATATACTATTTGGTATTTTGTGGACATTTCATATTCAAAAGTCTGACGGATTCCGCATTAAACTTCTTTCCCAGATTCTTCCAACTTTTACTAACATCGTTGAGATATTGAAATAATCTTAACTTTTTTAAATCTTTGAGATATATTGAAAGTTGACAGTCGCTTCGAACCATGTGAATACCACGTGAATATAAGTAGTAACGATAAAAAAAAGTATCTATAAATATACCTATGTCGCTTCGTTTCCAATCGCCATTTTGTCTGTTAAAAGAATAAAATCACGTGATTCGTTCAATCACGTGATTCTTTTCACCAATGGGGATTCAGAATGCCCAGCCAATTTGTAGGAGTTTTCTTAGATATAGGTTAGTAACAAGGGTTTTTGGATTATCTTCAAAACTTCATGGTGGGTAGATTTTGACATGCTGAACATTTTTGCAATTTAAAGTTGACTTCTATCCCTTATAGTTTTTCTGATAAAAAATTAATAAAGTTAAAATTTTGGAAATTTTACGGAAAGGGGCAATAACTCCAAGACGGGTTTTCGGATTTTCTTCAAAATTGCAGGGCAGGTTGGTCTTGCCATGCTGATCATTTTCATTTTGTCAGATTTTCGAAATCTATAACGCTTTTCGAGTTATTTGCAAAAAAAAACATTTTACCCCATGTTCTATTTTTAGTAACAGCGGCCATCTTGTTTGATCTACGGACTAATCGAACACAATTTTAAAACTTAAAACTGCATACCCTGGTGATGATCCAGGCCAAGATTGGTTACAATTGGCCCATCAGTTTCAGAGGAGAAGATTTTTGAAAATGTTGACGATCAGACGGACGGCAGACGACGGACGAAAAGTGATGGCAAAACCTCACATGGCCTTTTATGCCAGGTGAGCTAAAAAGCTATATCGCAACACATAAAACTTCTTCGAAAGGATATGATAATGTAAAATATTTTAGAATAATGAATAATTTTGGTCCATTTTAAAGAATAAGTTTCAACTGTACAATGAATACCTCACTTTTCAAACAATTTTTATGTCAAGATTCATAAAAAGCTATATCGTGACATATAAAACTTCTTCCAAAGGATTAATAATGTAAACATCTTCGAAAGGATATGATAATGTAAGATATTCCAGAAAAATGAATAATTTTGGTCATTTGAAAAGAATAAGTTTCAACCGCATAATGAAAACCTGACTTTTCAATAATATTTATGTTTAGATTCATAAAAAGCTATATCGCAACATATAAAACTTCTTCGAAAGGATATGATAATGTAAAATATTTGAGAAAAATGAATATTTTTGGTCATTTGTAAAGAATATGTTCAACCGCATGAAAAAAGCCTGACTTTTCAAACATATTTTTGTGGAGATTTAAAAAAAAGTTACATCGTGACATATTAAACTTCTTCAAAAGGATATGATAAAGTAAAATATTCTTAAAAATGAAATTTTTTGATAATTTGTAAACAATAAGTTTCAACCGCATAATGAAAACCTGACTTTTCAAACATAACTGCGAGCATTTGTCCGGACAGTACCTGTATGTATTGTCTTCATGTTTTATGTACTTCATTGTAAGGGTACTCGTCTTGATAAGTTGGACTTTTTTCTTGTTTGATTTTTACTGTGAGTCATTTTGTGTATTTATTTTTAGCCATTCACCACACATAGGGGAGGGTTTGGATCCAAGAAAACGAGTTTAACCCCACCGCAATTTTTGCGCCTGTCCCAAGAAAGGAATATGTTGGTCATTGGCTTGTCCTTGTCTTCTTATAAAATTTTAGTTTCTTGATATTTGGGTTATTGGATGTGGTTTGTTTCCATTGATTTATTCACTTTTTTACCTTTTCGGGGCCATTTAGGGCTTACTATATGGTGTGAGGTTCCTCACTGTGTTGAAGACCATATGGTGACCCCTAGATGTTTTGTTTTGGGTCGTTTTAACCTGGATATGGGATGTTGTCTCCTTGACATTTACCCCATTTCCTTTCTTTTTCATATTTATGTTAAGATTCATAAAAAGTTATAATGCAACATATAAAACTTCCTCGAAAGGATAATGATTATGTAAAATATTCCAGGGAAATGAATAATTTTGGTCATTTGAAAAGAAGAAGTTTCAACGGCATAATGAAAATCTGACTTTTCAATCATATTTATGTTAAGATTCATATAAAGCTATATCGCAGCATATAAAACTTCTTCGAAAGAATATGATAATGTAAAATATTTTAGAAAAATGAATAATTTTGTTCATTAGTAAAGAATAAGTTTCAACCGCATAATGAAAACCTCACTTTTCAAACATATCTATGTTAAGAATCATAAAATGCTTTATCGCAAGATATAAAACTTCTTCAAAAGGATATGATAATGTAAGATATTCCAGAAAAATGAATAATTTTGGTAATTTGAAAAGAATAAGTTTCAACCGCATAATGAAAACCTGACTTTTCAATTATATTTATGTTAAGATTCATAAAAAGCTATATCACGAAATATAAAACTTCTTCGAAAGGGTATGATGATGTAAAATATTTTTGAAAAATTAATATTTTTGGTCATTTGTAAAGAATATGTTCAACCGCATGAAAAAACCCTGACTTTTCAAACATATTTATGTTAAGATTTTAAAAAAAAGTTACATCGTGACATATTAAACTTCTTCAAAAGGATATAATAATGTAAATATTTTAGAAAAATGAATACTTTTTGTCAATTGTAAAGAATAAGTTTCAATCGCATAATGAAAACCTGACTTTTCAAACTTATTTATGTTAAGAATCATAAAAAGTTATAACGCAACATATTAAACTTCCTTGAAAGGATATGATAATGTAAAATATTTCAGAAAAATGAATAATTTTGGTCATTTGAAAAGAATAAGTTTCAACCCCATAATGAAACCTGACTTTTCAATCATATTTATGTTAAGATTCATAAAAAGCTATATTGCGACATATAAAACTTCTTCGAAAAGATATGATAATGTAAAACATTTTAGAAAAATGAATATTTTTGGTCATTTGTAAAGAATATGTTCAACCGCATGAAAAAAGCCTGACTTTTCAAACATATTTATGTGAAGATTTATAAACAGTTACATCCTGACATATTAAAATTCTTCGAAAGGATATTATAAATAATGTAAAAATTTTTACAAAAATAAATAATTTTGGTCATTTGTAAAGAAAAAATGAAAACCTCACCTTCCAAACATATTAATGTTAACATTCATAAAAAGCTATATCGCGACATATAAAACTTCTTTGAAAGGATATGATAATGTAAAATATTTTAGAAAAATGAATAATTTTGGTCATTAGTAAAGAATAGGATTCAACCGCACATGGAAACCTCACTTTTCAAACATATCTATGTTAAGAATCATAAAAAGCTTTATCGCAAAATATAAAACTTCTTTGAAAGGATATGATAATGTAATATATTTTAGAAAAATGATAAGTTTGGTAAATTGTAAAGAATAAGTTTAAATCATATAATGAAAAGCTGACTTTCATGCTAAGATTCATAAAAAGTTATACTGCGACATATAAAACTTCTTCGAAAGTATATGATAATGTAAAAAATATTTTAGAAAAATTAATATAATTGTTCATTTGTAAACAATATGTTCAATAGCATGAAAAAAGCCTGACTTTTCAAACATATTTATGTTAAGATTTATAAAAAGCTATATCATGACATATAAAACTTCTTCCAAAGGATATGATAATGTAAAATATTTAAGAAAAATGAATAATTATGGTCATTTGCAAAGAATAAGTTTCAACCGCATAATGAAAACCTCACTTTTCAAACATATCTCAAAAGACAGAAAATGGGCAATCAGGATCCGCACCTTAATTGTTTGGTCAGAAGTCTAGTCCGTCAGATGACAAATGATTAAAAATAAAAGGGTCCGA
>MJUU01069271.1:7763-26073 GCA_002080025.1 Modiolus philippinarum | reverse complement strand
ATCACCTACGGACCACCCCAAAAAGAGCTTGCTACAAGGGTTCTTTAACGTGCAGGAAGCGTGGCATTTCTTCCAACACGTGGACCTGAGTTTACATCCCATCCGAAAGATGGGTTGTGTATTTATTAATCCCACATAACCACGGAATGGGTCCTATTTCTATATCCCGGGACCCTCGGGGTCACACCCCGCAAGCCGGAGATACTAGGACTGAATTAAGAGAGACTAAAAACAAAACAGATGACAAATGTTCTGCAGTTGATGCATCTACATGGATCACACATTTTCAAAACCTGTACACAATAAAAGATAAGTTCAAGACAAGATAAGAAGTTACAAACTCAACTTGAGGACTTGGAAAAAAACAAGTGTTTTAACGAGTTGGATTTTGAAATAAAAGATGCAGAGATATCTAAAGCATTTGCTAAATTAAAGTCCAACAAAAGTCCCGGATTAGATAACATATCAAACAACATGTTAAAAAATGGGCACTCAGTTTCGCTGCCCAGTCTAAAAAAACGTTTTAATTTTTGTCTTTCAACTGGATTACACCCGAAAGCTTGGTCAGACGGCATTGTAACAATCATACACAAATCAGGAGATATTTCTGACCCTAACAATTATAGGGAATCACTGTTACCAGTGCCATAGGAAAAGTGTTTAACAGTATACTTGATAATTAGACTTGATGATTTCTTAGTGAAAAACAAACTTATTCATGATTGTCAACTAGGGTTTACAAGAAAAGCAAGAACATCAGATCATATGTTAATACATACCTATTTCTTTTCAAGCCGTTCTCGGCCAATTAGAAGACCAGAAAACTAACATCATGTAAATATAGAGGTCATATAACAATTTGAATCCATAAAAGCTACATGTTCAAAAATTAACTTACCGTTTTTTTTAAATGTCGTTTAATATTTAATAATATTAAAATCCACACACTGAGCATCAATGGTGCGTTGAATATATTGAAGTACATTTAAATTAGGACAAAGCAGTGTTGGTATTTATAGTTGATAAAACTATTATGTAACAAATACATATATACATATATATGGTATTCAAATATTTATTATAATGATAATTTTAGAAGGAGCGATTAATTAATTCCATACCTCACTGGATATAAGGGATGCAAAAAAAAAATGAATCCCAGGCCTTTCGGTGATTTCAAAATAATGTAGGACTGTTAAATAAAAGTGTACTAGTATGTACAAGAAAGGAATAAATGAGGCACGAAGTGTGATCAATTCGATTCGTTTTTTTTAACTTACAACTGGGATGAACATCACGACCTCTAATGTATTTGTAGATACTTTGTCTCAAGTGCATTTACTCAATATCCTTTCATTCATTTTTCTCTAAATAGTGCTCAGTTGCTGTTGAATAGCTATTAGACACAACTGCAATGGACGGGAAGACTAGGCGCACAGTAATCGATTTAACACACCATTTCTTATGAAATGCCTGGGCAACTTTAGAACTTACTTTTTCCATAGGTTTGCACCATTTTTTTGTCTTTGATCTTTGCATTTCGGGTAACGCCAATTATTCTAAGTTATCTTATTTACTCGCATACAGAATTTGATAAAAAGAATATAAAAAAACAACGAGGATGTGACGAATACATGCAACGACAAAAATAACTGAAATTTACACTTTTCAAATACTAGTAGATTGATTTTTTAAAGTAAAATGACGGGTCAGAACCAAATAATTAGACAGTTTTTTTGCTATACAACTGCAATATACCAGATGAACACTAAAACAGATTTTGTTCAGTGCCAATTAAGTTTCATTAACAGCAATGGAAGTAATCTCAATTCCATGAAACCATTTTAAAGTACATTAACTAGGTGTGGTAGACATCAAAATGCTTCTTGTAATTTAGACAGATTACCATAAATCTTTTCAATTTCACAAAAGGATGGTTCAAGTTCTCAAAAGTCTTCCAAGCCCTACAGCTATAATTTAATATGATATTTCGTAGTTTTTATTAAAGTACAGATATTGCAAAAACCTGAAACTAACTTGGAATTTGAATGGGCATAAAACTATGAAATGGCTGGTTTTATTTTATTATTATTATTATTATCCTTTTTTTATAAATGTAAATGGGATTTTATATGCACAGAAAAAATATTGATTATAATAGTCGTTTTATGAATACGGTTCTCTCACGCTGTTATATGTTGCACTACTGTGTTAGGTATATCCATCAACATTTACTTTGAAGATATTTTAACACGACCATAGTGCTACTGGCTATACACCAAAATTAAACTACAACACAGAACCGAAAAATCAGTCTGACGGTAGAACAAAATACACCAAGAGCTACAGGTAAGCAGCTTTATTGAGTAAAGGCCAGAATCTGCAGGATGACAACTGTTCATACAAAGACTGCCGAAAATTGTCGTATTTTGCAGATAGCCATAACTACGAATGATCTCTATTCAGTGCTGATTAAGATGTCAAAGCTATCCAAGGAGTTCTACAAAAGAGTAGATGGGATAGATTACAAAAGGGACTAAAAGACACGACAAGTTTGCCAGGTAGCCCTTTAGAAAAGTTTCGAAGACTTAATGATAGAAAATGTGGTTCCTGTGATAATTGCAAACCTAAAAAATAAGACATTCAGTCAACTGTACATCATTGCCCGTCGCTAGTTTGAAAGAGTGAAAAAGCTTGTGAAATTGTTTAAAGATGGATTCCCAATATATTTAAAAACATGAAAAAGAAAATGTGAAGTACTACTACCGAAAGCTGAGGAAATTAGTTTAACCAAACTCTGAAAACTATATACTAATAATCTACGAAATCCTTACATTCTAGCGACAATGAACGAACCTGTGAAAATCAACAAAATTCTACAGGTCCTTTCAAACAAAGGTCTTAAACTACATAAACAAAAATGAGCTGTATTTCATAAAAGTTTTGGAAAGTAAGCGAGAACGAACCGTCAATCAAAAATAAATAATCAAAGGACAATGGCAACATCGGAAACATTAAAGAAACAGAGACACAACATGAGTTCGGCACAGAGAAGAAAAATGAAGACACACACACACACACACAAAGATGAACAACACGGACCCAATAAAAAACCATGGGTGAGATCAGGTGCACCGGTAGCGTTAGCATCTTCTGCTTCTTATAAGACACCCGCCGTGTTGAACATGCCAAATCAGGTAGCAAAGTCGAATCCAGTAGAGGAAACAACGATAAAGCTTTAAAGAAGAAGATTTGTTGTCATCTAGAAAACAGATATCCCATACCGTTCCACATGATAGTGATGTCGAACGTAAAAAGTCTGGAGGGATGACTTCAAGTTTTGGGTAACATACCCTTGTTTAAGTAGCCTAATTTTGAGCAACCGGGCTCTATCAAGGAAGTCTCTGTATAGAACACAGCCTCTTGAATAGCGAATTAGGTTGGAGATGTAAACTCCGTATGACGGTGCTGTCGGGATGTTGCTACAAAGAAAAAGAAGTTGACTTTTGGAAAAGTAAAGTCATGGCGTTTGTCGTACAGCTTTCAAGATGAAGGTCAAGGAATGAGGCCAATGTAGAAGTGTTTGTAGTATCCATAATTTTGAGTTCTTTTGGATAGATCAGATGAACAAAATCACCAGAGCGAGGATTGTTTAGTGATAAAATATCATCTATATAACGGAAGCTTAAATTGAAGGAATTGGGTCAGTTTTTTATCTTTATTTTGACGGCCTGAGAAGAGTGGAAAAACAGATCGGCTAGGAGAGATGCACAGTTTGTGCCCATAGGAAATCTGATAGTCTGTTGAAAAACAAGTACTCTAAACTGGACAAATATATTGTCGATCAGAAACTCTAACATTTTAATCACTTCTTCCCCTGTATATTTTTTCTCCGATTCAGAGTCATTTTTGACAAAGTAGGCTTTTTCTCTACCTAAAACAATGTACCTATATCTTCGTTCATCGTTCTTACGCGAGAACCATCTATTGAATTAAACCTTTCAGTCAAGTTATTAGTTGTTCATGAGGAATGGTAGTGTAAAGTGTGGAGAAGTCAAAAGTTTTAATGTTTATAATGATCTACAGTTGATCTAAACTATAAAACCACATAAATTAGTATTTCTATGGTTAGAAATTAATATCAGAGGGCATTTATCGCATACACGTGGATGATTAAATGCATTGAAATCAAGTTTTTAAACAGTCGTAAGGCTGATTAATGGTCTACACTGGCACCAATCATTACCGAGACCTGAATATAACAGCCCGATGCATGAACAAAGTACATGTGTATTTCTAATCATTCAAATCGAATCGGGTAAATCTTCTCTGTATAATGATAAAGAAAAATAAAAAATCAAAGGGATTGTAATTCAGTTTAATTTTGGAAATTTAAACAATGAATTATTCATTCGTTATTTGAAGGGAAATTTAACAATTTGGCCTTGTACAACAACGGTATTTACATACCAATCTATGCATCATGCATACAACATGGTTTCATCTGAATTTCCAAAATAAGCCAAATGGTTTAGAAAAGTTTCGAACCTCATTCGACCAACCAGACTTTGTCAGATTGAGCCAGATCATAGCCCGATTTGTGTTTGATTAACTAGACCTGGTCGGGAGAAGATCGTGAAATGGTCGAGTGTGCTCGAGTTTGTCATGTTAGTACGTTTGTCTATATGGGGATAAAATGTGAAAATTCAGGGAACAGTTCAGCATGGTGGTAGAGAACCCAAATTTGTGGCCCATGTGACTGATGCTTAAAAGAAGATGATAACTTTGTTAGATCTAGAGTAGCAGAGAAGGCGGGTCTGACACAGAAGGCATGTAATTTTGATTATACAATTGCCAATTTTTCAAAGAAACCATTACAGAGGAATGAATGTTCGCCTACAAGCAGGCCATCCTCCTCAGCATGCGCCCGAATGCGACTGTGCGTTTTTCCTGTCATTACATGTAAGACTAATCTGATACATAAAACAGAAGACATATCATCACTTGATATCGGTGGTAACTAAATTTACAGTAGTTTCCGTGTAAAGCTTTAAACCTGCTTTCTGTAGAAAAAAAACGGTTTCTAGAGAGTGAAAATGGCGAGCGGCTGCCCGTGTTGGGTACAACATTTTCCCGGTGCAAATCTAAATGAATTTTCTATCGTCTATAGTACATGTTACAAATGTTCAAAATCGCATTTCCTGATGCAATTTAGCTTGATTCATATCTTGTGATAAGAGTTAAAAGCTGCTCGGAATAAACAATATCTTATTCTTGAATTCATGTATTTATTGAATCTGTTTCTGGAGTGTTTATTATTGGGTACATCTTGGATTGAATTTAAGGCCTCTGCACGTCATCCTTTCATTCTACTAGTAGCATGCACAATCTTATATTTTTTCTACCATCCTAATATAGCCAGGTTGAGCTTATGCCATTATTTTGTGTCCCTTGTCCATGAACTTTGCATTCAAATACATTCTATACAGAAACCACCGAGTCATGATAGACCTCGATTGGCTCAATGTGAAAAAAAACGTCATGTCTGCTTCTAATCAAATACAACAGCCAACCGGAAATATAGTTTTAAATTGGATCTTATGGGAAAACTCATTTTAACTCCTAAGCCAATTAAGACCAAACTTGTTACGATTGCCAAATGATGGCCCCTTTTCAAAATAGTGTCTGTCATATGGTCAGCTAATACAAGATGACTGCCAAATGTAGACAAAGTTAAAAAATTTTGTGCCAGAAGGATTTTCACCGGACCAATTGCAGCCAAAATTGGTCAAAATAGTCCTTGGATGTTCCAATTTCAAAATATTATCTATCTTGCCGGCATGCAATCCAAGATGACCAACAACGGGGAACATAATTTAATATTCGACCCTACTTAGATGTCCATTCAAATATCTTCTACTCTGAAACTACTTTGCCAAAATTGAAAACAATAGTCCTTGGCTGTTCCCCACTTGAGGTAGTATCCGGCAGATTCTCATCACATCAAAAATGATCACAATAGTCATTGGAGACCATTGGATTGCTCCTTTAGAAACTTAAGTAAGACCCTAATGAGAGACTGAGGCATTTGGAAGCCTCATGTTGTGCTATTGGGAAAAGATGACTTGCTGCTGTGTTAAATCCAGTAAAGATCTTGATTGGCCGAGTAAAAGTCGGATACGAGTCGGGAAAAAATCGGGTTATGGTCGGGGAGATCTTGTATAGAAAAAAAGAAAGAATCGTGTTAGTCGAGAAATGATCGAGTACTATTCGAGTTGATCTGGAAACGACTCGGCATAAATCGAGAAGCGAATGAGTAAAAGTCGGGTAGAAATCGGCATGATCGGCTTAAATTATGAAACTCGATCAAGACCGATCCCTTTTCGGCCTCTTCACGACTACCACGATCGGACCCCGATTGATTCCAGACCTGTTCTCGACATATAATGCACACGACCTCTTCACGATATTTTTTGACATGTCAAAAATGTCCGGGAACACAGCTCGGGTTCAGCAGAGTTAGTAAGATCGCCCCGATTTGGTTAGTAGACCGAACACGATTATTCAAGATCAGTGTCCCGATCGATGAATATTCATGAATATTCGTCGAGTTGCTTTGATCGGCAGTGTAAACCTACCATAAGAACGAAGAAACAGAAAGAGTTCCATAGTTTGTGCCAATTAGAATTTCGATAGTTTATTGAAAAAGAAGTATTCCACGTTGTATTGTTGATCAGAAATTCGAACATTTTATTCAATTCTTCCTCTGTATAATTTTTCTTCGATTCGGAGTCGTATTTCACAAGGTATGCTTGTTCTGTACCTATATTTCATTCGCCGTCCTTACGGGAGAAAATATCTATGAATTTAATCTTTCAGCCAAGGTTTCAGTTGTTGATAAGGAAAGATATTATCATGAATGAAGTGTACAGAAATAAAAAAAAAAGCCAAGATTAATTCTGTAGAAAATTTCGGACAATTTCCCAGAACTACCTGCAGAGAAACCAAAAGGAATGTTATATCAACGAACGAGACTTCATGAACAAAACTTTAAATGGAACCATACAAAACAGTGATAAACTTATTTCTATTTTCAATGCTAAGAGCAGGTATATTGACGATATCCTTACTATTGACAACGTAGGGTGGACAAACAACAACTGTTGAATCTGAATACCAGAACTCGGATATGGTCTATTGCGGGAAGAATTGTTTAATGACTCGCTCTTCAAAGGAAACTTTGGTTGGTCCTGTTCGAAGATTTACACTAAAAATCTTCACAACTTGGATTACCAGTAGTAAATATTTAAAATAATAAAAAAAAAAAAGATCAAATTAATACTATACTTACTAGTGTCCGACAGGATATCCCCTTCACATACTACACTAATTCCACATGTGTCATTATATTCATCGTCATATCTTCATTTACACACGAGTCCTTATTGTAATAATATACTTATCTTTTCGTGTCGGTTTTGTAATGCACCTTCAATTATTTTCACTGCAGGTATTGTACAAGTCTTTGTATTTTTTATTATTTCTAAAAAAAATTGATTGGCATGTTGCTACAAATACTACAACATTCGTAAAATATGTTTCATAAAACCTCATTTAATATAACTAAAAGCACTCAATATTTTTTTCTTATTTCTTCATCAAACGTGATATTTACCTACATGATATCATCGCGTACTTGATACATTTAAATCTACCAATTACATGTATGTTATATTCAATACAAAAATATATTTTAAAGCACAAAAGGCCAGTAAAAATACGGATATTCTGTGGTTACCCTATCTCATTTCATATTTCATTTTCAAATTTTAAAAAAAAAAAAAAAAAAAAAAAAAAAAAAAAATAGAATGCACTATGTTTAAATGATATGATAATATTCCCTTAAAGTTTAGTGAAGAACGAATAGGCGGTTTACATCAAAATTCCCGTATGTTAATCGTTGAACTGATTACCTTAAAGTGTTCATTCATACCAATCTCATTCAAAACCGACACATCAGCAATGTCGTAAAATAACCATCCAGCTAAAATAGGATAACCGAATAATAAGCAATAGTTATCAAATAACTAAAATCTGAACATTTGGAAGACTATATATATCAAAGATGTTAAACCAGAGGCTCCCTGGAGCCTGTATCGCTCACCTGGCTTTCAGTTGCCACAACCAAGCTAACCTTGTAAGTCATACAGTTGATTTTCAGTCTATAAAAACTTTGGTAGCTCAAACACCACCAATATCTTGAACTCTATTTAAAGTCTGATCATGTTTTAATATAAAAAATGTACATCTTTGTTCTTGTTTTTTTTTTTCGACACCAGTTCTGAAGTCGAGACATCACTTAATTGGTAAATGGCGGTCAACGACAATTTTTAACACCATATATTTAAGTTACGACATCAATATCTATTTGGAAACCAAATTTCATTGAAATCAGACAAATTTAAAAAATGCTGAATTTTCCCGCCTTTTTGGCAGCCATTTTAAAAATGGCGGTCAACGAACAATTTTTCAACATCAGTTTTGAAGTTGCGACATCAATACCTATAGGGTCTGTAAGTCTAGTCATGTGACACCGAGAATTCACGATACATTCAAAATTTGAAAACGTCTCCCGCCAAATGATGACGTTTCAGGATTATGACGTTTAATTTTTTTTTTGGAATGTCATATATTATCGTGCAAAATGCAACTTCCGGGTACAAAAATTGTACCCGGAAGTTTCAAAATTCAACGAGACTTACAGGCCCTATTTAGAAAACAAATTTCATTGAAATCAGAAAATCGGTTCAATTTTCCCGCCATTTTTGGCGGCCATTTTGAAAATGTCGGTAAACGAAAAATTTTCAACACCGGTTTTGAAGTAGCGATATCATTATCCACTTGGAGACCAAATTCCATTGAAATCGGACAATGTTGAATTTTCCCCCGCCTTTTTTTGGTGGCCTTTTGAAAATGGCGGTCAACGAACAATTTTTAACATCAGTTTTGAAGATGTGACATCAATACCTATTTGGAAAACTAATTTCACTGATGTCGGAAAATGTTGAATTTTCCTGCCATTTTTGGCGGCCATTTTGAAAAGACGGCCAACGAACAATTTTCTACATCGGTTTTGAAGTTGCAACACCAATATCTAGTTAAAAACCAAATTTTATTGAAATCGGACATTGCTGAATTTTTCCGCCTTTTTGGGGGTGGTCATTTCGAAAAGGGTGGTTTACGAACTATTTTCAACACCAGTTTTGAAGTCGCCTCAGCATGGCAAGCAGTTTATCAATTTACACTTAACCTTCCTCGTCTACAGTTTTGGAAATAAAAGTCGAAAAATATGAAAAATTTGAAAATTCTGTGAAAAAAGGCAATATCTCCTACCACGGTTTTGGATTATCTTTAAAATGGAAGAATGAGTCCATCGGACACGGATGCCCACGCCTCCTTGAAATCGAAACCCCCAAATCTATTTACAATATATATACATATATATATATCAAATAATTATAAAATAAAATATGTTTTCTGTGATAAATAGGCATTGGAACTGGTTTGGTTTTGATATAATACAGAGTTCCCACAAATAATCTGAGAAACAATCTTATATGTAGTAATAATCTATTTTTAGCAACTGTGACCTTGACCTTGAAGGTACCAACCTGGAAATCGATAGAGTTCTATCTTGGGTGATAACAAGTTTGCTTTTGATCCGATACAGGATACTAAATTTATCACCTTGGAAACCAAAAAGATGGAGGTACAAAAATTCTATTCCATTTTTAGCAACTGTGACCTTGGGGTGCGAACACCGAAATCAATAGGGTTCTGTCTTCGGTGATAAGTAAGCATGTGACCAAGTTTGGTTTTGATTTGATGCAGGGAACCGAAGTTATCATCCGGAAACCAAAATTTTATTGAAATTTTAGTCTATTTCTAGCAGCGGTGACCTTGACCTTTGGGGTACCAAACCAGAAACCAATAGGATTCTGTCTTAGGTTATAAGTAAGCATGTGACCAAGTTTGGTTTTGATCCAATGCAGAAAACTCAAGTTATCATCCAGAAACCAATATTTTATTGAAATTTTAGTCTATTTTTAGCAACTGTGACCTTGACTTTGCAGGTACCAACCTGAAAATCGATAGGGTTCTGTCTTGGGTGATAAGTAAGCATGTGGCCAAGTGTGGGTTTGATCCGATGCAGGATACTCAAGTTATCATCCGGAAACTAGAATTTTATTGAAATTTTAGTCTATTTTTAGCAACTGTTACCTAGACCTTGAGGGTACCAACCTGGACATCGATAAGTTTCTGTTTTGGGTGATAAGTAAGCATGTGACCAAGATTGGTTTTGATCCGATGCAGAATACTCAAGTTATCATCCGGAAACCAATATTTCATTGAAATTTTAGTCTATTTTTATCGACTGTGACCTTGACTTTGCAGGTACCAATCTGAAAATCGATAGGGTTCTGTCTTGGTCGACAAGTAAACATGTGGCCAAGTTTGGTTTTGAAAATGCAGGATACTCAAGTTGTCATCCGGAAACCAAAATTTTATTGAAATTTTAGTCTATTTTGGCAACTGTGACCTTGACCTTGAGGGTACAAACCTGGAAATCGATAGGGTTCTGTCTTGGGTGATAAGTAAGCATGTGACAAAGTTTTATTATGATCCAATGAAGAATACTCAAGTTATCATCCGAAAACCAATATTTTATTGAAATTTTTGTCTATTTTTAGGAACTGTGACCTTAACCTTGCAGGTACCAACCCGAAAATCAATATGGTTCTGTCTTTGGTGATGAGTAAGCATGTGATTAAGTTTGATTTTTATTCAGTGAAGGATACTCAAGTTATCACCCGGAAACCTAAATTTTATTGAAATTTTAGTCTATTTTTGGCAACTGTGACCTTCACCTTGAGGGTACCAACCTGGGTATCAATAGGGTTCTGTCTTGGGTGATAAGCAAGCATGTGGCCAAGTATGGTTTTGATCCGATGCAGGATACTCAAGTTATCATCCGGAAACCAAAAAGATGGACGAACGGACGTACGTACGGACGGACGTACGGATCAGGGTAAACCTTAATGCCCCCGACCGCCTAGCGGTGCGGGCATGAAAATACAAAAATTCTGAATATTCTACAGAAAAAGGGCTATAACTACGAGATGGGTTTTCAGATTTTTTTAATCAAAGTTGCAGTTTGATCTCATCATGCTGATCATTTTTACCTTGTCAGATTTTTGATACCTGTAATGGTTTTGGGGTTATTTGCAAAAAACAGCAATTTACCCCTTTGTTCTATTTTTAGAAACAGCGGCCATGTTGTTTGGTCTTCTGACTAATCGAACACACTGGTGATGCTTCAGGCCAAGTTTGGTTACAACTGGCAGTTTCAGATGATAAGATTTTTTAAATTGTTGACGGACGACGGACGCAAAGTGATGGCAAAAGCTCACATGGCCTTTTAGGCCAGGTGAGCTAAAAACTGATTGAGAACAAATTGCCTATATGATCTTAATGGAAAGCCAAAATCGGCTATGGATAGAGCTGTGAATGAGGGAGATACTTCTTAGCTTTCTACAAATTTTACAAATTTTAGATATTCCAAGTTTCTAGATAAAATCGGTTTTCGGGTCAGCACCAAAGTACTGACTACTTGGTTGGTGAATACAAAAGAGATCATACTTACATGTACATAATTAAGTGTCCAGTATAATTGTGCCTTACAAGTAAACGGTTACATTGCTATTAGATTAACTCACTACAAAATAAAGATTGTTTATAATTGATAACAAAATACCGAAGTTATTGTTAATTCATTTTCTGCATATGCACATTTCGACAACTTATGTCTCATCAGTGCAGATCAAACCATAACATTTGGAAGTCCATTATCCGAAAAACATGTTAAAGCTGAAAGACAGCAAACAACCAAAAAGGATCTAAATAGAAAACTAAATAACTTCATCTAAGGACAGAGCTATGCCTGAGGGACATACTCCTTAGCTTGAAACAAAGTTTGCAAAATTTAGATTTTGCAAATTTCAATACAGTCGGTTTTTTGGTCAGCACCGAAACAGTGACTACTGGCTTGGTGACCAACAGTCCACAATCAGAGGCATCGGCCCAGTGGTAATAAATAACAAAATACCGAAGTTACTGTTAATTTATTTTCTGCGAATCAAATTTAGATTATTAATGAAATGCAAATCCGCAGGTGAATAAAAATTTTAAAAAATTCGATTGGTGAGATTGATCTTTATGACATTATATCGTTCGATTTGTTGAACTGGAGTGTTCACAATTCAAGTGTAAAAGGTGCTGAAATTCTGTGACGTACCACTGAACAAAAATTAGACTTTATTCATTGCGATGGAGGTACAAAACAGAAGAACAGGGGCCAAATGAATTACAAAAAGAGCTATGTGATTCCAACATGTATCGGTTTGTCCTGAGGTTGCATGCATACGACGTAGCACGAGAATATTTTTTACATCAGCAAACAATTACTTTGCAACACATTTTGTTTGAACTTCCAGCTTTTTTTATAATCAGACTCTGCCATCAGTTACACATTGACAATTATAATTTGAAATTATAAATTATTCTTATAAAAAGCTCATATTAACGATATTGTCAAAGGAATACCGGAATTTAGAATGTATTGCTTATTACTGAGTTCTTTATTTTGCATAAAAAATCAAAGCATTCAACCACGACTGGGTAAAATTATCAATTAGCAAAGAGGGGGCAGATCTTTTATTGGATTCGCAGCAATCAAGGGAACTTGATTTTCTGCTTTAAGACGTACAAATTAAAGAATGCGCATCGGAGACGTATCGAAACATTTTCTCTGTGCATTCAATTCGTATTACGTATGGATGCAATGTAACAGATACGTGTTTTAATAGGAAAAAGAAGGGAAACGGGGAATGTGTCAAAGAGACAACGACCCAAACGGGAGTAATAACAATACAAAGCCACCATAAGATCTTCAATGAACGGTGAGGAAACCCCACACCCAACGGCAGGTCGGAGTTGGCCCCTAAGTAAAGAGTAATCAAGTTCAGCGAAATAAACATCATCCTAGACTCCCATAGACATAAAGTGAACTAACTAGAAAAAGACAAGACACACAATGGCTTAATAAATTTCCTGACTTAGGACAGGCGCAAACCTGCTGCGGCGGGGTTAAACTAGTTTTATAGGGCCCAAACCTTCCCCCTACAGCCAATGTGATAAATAAAGAAACAATCGTAACAACAGTAAAATTCAGTTGGCAACAGGACTGAGTCAATTGTGAGAAATGAAACCGAGAGAACTAAATATACGGACATAAACATGAAATCACAAGAGACTACTAGCAGTTAACTGACATGCCAGCTCAAGACCCATTACCAACTGACAAATTAAGTTATGTACCCTGAGTATACAGCTTCCATCAAGATCCCTTCCTGTGAGGAGTTTAGCATAATGATTTCATGTATATACCGGAATACACAACCCGTGTCCATGCAATACTGATTTTAGAAATTTAGAATGTGTTTAGTTAAAATGCAAAGACCCTATCAAAAAATCAATGTTAATACCAAAGAAGTCCATACGTAATGACTTGACGACAATATCGTAATTATAACCCTTATGAATTAGACGATTTAAAGGTTTTATAAGTTTGTTAGGCGAGTTTAAGTATTTTTTACTCTTATGTAAAACATTACCGTAAAATAAGGGATGTGAAGTTACACTGTATTTATGAACTAAGTCTTTATATCGATGATAAAATTTAGTAAAGGTTTTAACTAGTTTATGATAACGAAAACCTTGATGTAATAGTTTTTCAGTTATGAAAAGATTCCGTTCATTAAAATCGCAAACTTTATTACATACTCGAGCAAATCGAACAAGCTGAGTTATGTAAACACCATATGATGGTGCTAATGGAACATCGCCATCCAATATGGATAATTAACTATGGGAAAAGAAAAATCGTCCCTTTTATCATAAATTTTGGTATCCAATTTACCATTCGTTATATCAAAATTGATGTCAAAGAACGGACAATGATGATTGTTAGAATTGGCTTTATTCAAAGTAAGTTCTTTAGGGTAGATGTCCTTATAATACGTATTGAAGTCATTATTTAAAGTTAAAATATCATCCAAATATCGGAAAGTGTTGTTAAACTTTTTAATTAAATGCTGTTTAAATGTGTCTTTGCTGATGTTGGTCATAAACTGAGATTCGTAGCAGTACTAAAAGAGGTCCGCTATAAGTGGTGCACAATTGGTACCCATAGGAATTCCTATGACCTGGCGATAAACAGAGTTACCGAAACGAATGAATATATTGTCAAGTAAAAATTCAAGTGCTGAAATCATATCAAAACAAGTCCAATTAATTGCGTTCTTTTGTTTTGTATTACTAAAATGTGTTTGAAAGGCATTACATGTAGAACAAATATATTCACAATCGGATTTTTTGAATGCCCATTGAATAAGACGTCTGAATTTTACTTTATAAGATTATGTGGTAAGGTAGTATAGAGGGTAGAGAAATCAAAACTTTCAAGGGATTCGAAAGGGGCATTATAAGCATTCAATTTATCGAGAACTTCCAATGTATTTTTTACACTCCAAAAATGATTGATACCACTGTTTTCATATACTTTGTTACAGAAATTTATAACCAGGTTTTTAATAGCAGTCAAAGTATTAGTGAGTTTAATAGAAACTTTAGTAGTAGAACAGTGACTAGATGACAAAATGAATCTAGATTTATATGGCGTTTTGTGGAATTTAGGAACCCAGTACATGGTTGGAACTGTGTTACTATCAGGTTTAGCCTGTAAAGATGTAGCTGTTAGAAAATGTATGTTTGTAATTTCCTTTTCCGTTAATTGGGTTAATTGAAAAGTATTTGAACTGGTAATTTCTTTTTGGAGTACTTCTATATGATGTTTTCGACAAACTATAATGATGTTATTAGCAGCCTTATCAGCTGGGACAAAAACGAATTCCTTGCCAAATTCTTTAAGCTCATTTTGGATACGAGAAACGGTTGGTTTATTTTTGTTGTCATGGCGGAAATATTGTTCAAAATGTTTAATTCGGATATCGATAATTTTCATGATAGCATTGAAGAAAGAATCCAAAGATTTTTTGTCAACGTGTTCATGTTTAACCCAATTTTTACAATTAGTCCTAAGTGAGTCGTGGATGGTATTACGACAATCTTTCAAATTAATTTTAGAAGGTGGCCTATATTTTGGACCTTTCTTTAAGAAATTAATAAGCTCTTTGTCCTGCAAGATGTTGAGATCTTGGTATACAACGACATTTAAAACGCATCGATTTATCGTTTTCTAAACGTTTCGAAAACACATATTGCGTTCAGACGACTACAAATATTTAATTCATTCAACTAAAAGTATTATCGAAAACGCATCAAGTTTACGTTTTCTGGAACGTTTTCGAAAGCATTATAATTCGTATTAGAATGGGATTTTTTTTCATTTGTTTCTCTTAAATATCTATACACTACATTAGGTATACCAAATAAAAATAATCTTTCAAGGTTGTTGACAGACCACGAAAGATCAAACTACTTCAAGTTTCCGAAACATTCTGAAGAACTGTATTTTCAATGACCGGCTTCTTGGTTCAGGTTAAACTGTCCAGAAATGGAAAGTTATCTGTTAAACATCCAGTTCATAGGATAAAAGAGTAAAACAATAAGTGATACGTAATTAGTTTAATACGCATCGAATGCGAATCAAATAGTATTTCATGTGAACGCAGCGTAAATGTATTTTTATATATTTAAAGAACGGGACCAGAAAATGGGTTTGACACATCCATGGTGTTCGAGCCATCGACATTCTATTGTAGTTTCTTACTAGAAGAAGTTATATCGATATCTCTCTATAGATTCGTCAGTAATCCATACAGTCTTGGTTCACCTTTCTGGTAGTGATGGATAAATTAATGCATTCAGGAACTCCTATCTTTAGAGTCCCACAGTTTAAGTTAATACTAGTATTTCAACCAAATTTATTGCTGATTCTGATTCTGACCTTTTTCTAATAAGGTTATTTACTCAAGTACACATTTTCTTCTGTTATAATCCTTTTTGAGTTTGTTGGTAAATGGTTCGAACATATACAATGATGCCGACACCAAAGCTATTAAACCTGTCACATGATATGAGGCTTTGAAGTTTCCTGTCGTATCACGTAGAACACCTGTAACAGTAAAACAAAGGTTATTTTCAACAAGCAAGTCAAGACGATATTTAATTGATGTCAAGAGACTTTGAATCTATGAATGTTTTGACTTACAGATATTAATTATTGCGTTACGTTTATCTAAAACATATGCAGTCATCCATCCCATACTTGAACTTACTATGAGGTATTAGCAAAACTCATTGTTGAAGGCGTTATGGTGACTTCAAGATGAAGCACAACATTGCTTTGTTTTACCATATATTTGAAAAGACTGTCTAAAGTGCATTTACTTTATATCTTTTCATTGCTTACTAGTATAAAAGATGCATGTAAATAATTATCAATGAATTCTGAAATCAAAATCACTGGATTTGACACGTTCAACACTGCAGGTGTCTTATAAGAAGCAGGACGATGCACATGATCTCACCAATGGATTCTATATTCGATGTTCATCTGTATGTGTGCTTTCCTTTCTGTGTTGTCTTTGTATATTTGTGTTTTTTCCGATGTCGACATTGTCTTGGGGTTATTCTTTTTTAGTCTGACGGTTCGGTTCTCACTCACTTTACTGCATTTTTGATATATGCACTAAGTATAATATTAATATACTTCCTGTACAAAGCCCTTTTTGTGGCAATGAAAGTTTATTTTATTTTCCAGAATCAGATCCTTTCAAGGCTCCTGTGTATGCTTCTCTGATTTATTACCCCTTTACCTGAAATATTTTCTCGGACATTTGCTAATTATGCTTATGGTTTGAATTTTATCCTGTGTTATAAAGTGAAAATATTCACAAAAGGCACAACATTTTAGGGAACTCTCTACTTGGCAGGTTTTTGTAGTACATAAGTCATCTCAGCTGACTTTTTGTTGTCTATAAGATGTCTGTGTGAGTATTGAAAATATATTTTAAATTCATCTTCATCTCAGAATACAAGTAATCGTCAGATATTTTTTTTTAAATCACTATAACTAACTTGACTTTGGCTGTAAATATTTTGACATTGTCGTCATATATGCATATGCGATTAAAATCTTTATCCTAAGTGTACAAATTCTTTTACAATTGTAGACAGACTTTTGTGTTTGAAAGTTAGAATCAACTCTCTGATGGATTCTTGTACATTTAGGGTCATATATCATGTCTTGTAGAATTTATAGTCCTTGGGGGTTATTTCTTGAAGTACTAGATTCATTGGTCTATAAATCTGAAGTCATTGAGATAAAAAGATCCTCGTCTGATGGATTGTTGTAAACCACTGCATGATGGTATGAATGTCGGAGTCACTGCCCGATGGACTTGTCTAGTGATCTGTTTGGTCACGGGTAGTATTGGTGTTAAATTCATACTTACCAAAAAATAATGGTCCAAATATAAAAGCTGGTAACTGACAAACAAACGCAATAGATAAAGCTGATGGACCTAATGCTAATCCAAATTTTTTGAATATATGTGTATACATTAAGGTAAGCTGCATGCCTTCAAATAAACCAATCAAAAAGCAGAATATAATTAATCCTTGAAACGAGGTCATTAGCGGGTTACAGTTGCAAACAATACCACAGATTGCTTGAGAAAAGGCAAGAATGTGGTGAGTTCTGATTTTTGATCTATCTGCAAGTACTCCACTTGTTATTCGTCCTATGAAATCAATAGCTCCTGTAAGTGATACAAGAATGACTATTTGGGTATCATCTAATCCATTTTCTTTGGCATGTAAAGGTAAAAATGGCAAAAATGTTACAACAATGGTTGTGGCAAATGTGTTGGCAAAAAGAAATACAACGAATGTCAGATTCAGGCAAGGCAAAAATGCTGAAGGACAAAGCTTTGTTTTCTTTTCTTCAATGTTCAAGTAGCGCCTTTCGTTTGTTTTGAATTCTTCTTGATTTTCTAAATATCTCAGCTGTGGTGTTTCAGAAAAGGTATTGTGGTCAACTTCATTGTCTAAAACGGAAATAGATTGTAATTCGCATCCAGAATTCCACTGAGGATTGTCAACATCTCGAATAATGTTTGTTTTATCATCAGGTTTGCTCTTTTCAAAGTTCTGTCGTTGTACTGTT